>SDVV010027137.1:0-12151 GCA_016164225.1 Gammarus roeselii | reverse complement strand
CGTCTCACTCAGCGCCAACACATCTAACTTCCTCCTCACAAACATCTCGCCAATCTTCCTCCTCTTTACATCACTCGTACTACAGCCACGCACATTCAGCGACCCTAACAATAGGGTTTGGAGAGGCGTGTGCCTCTCCTCCCCCCGCTGGTCTTGCCGTCTTCAAGGAAAAGGTCTTTACAGAGAACGGGATTCCTAGTCCCTTCGCTCCGCCCCGTTTTGTCGTCTCCGACACGCTGGGGGTTGCGGTAGCGCGATTCTACTCCCGGCTACGGGGCGCCCCTTTAGTCGCCTTCTACGACACGCGGTGGATACGGTAGCACGATTCTAAGGCCCCGGCTACAAGGCTACAAAACGTAATAGCGATCTCAAAATTAAAGCTTAATACATCATTAATCAGATTTCATTATACCCGACTCCGATGAGATGCTATAAATGCCAGAAATACGCACACACGAGCCGAGATTGTCACGGTTAAAAAAAGATGTTTACACTTCTCCCAAGACGACCACGATAAACGGGGCGATCCCTTGTTGTGCCCATCCGAAAAATCTCACTGTTTTTACTGCAAAGTAAACGGCCACCCTACGGGACACGAAGACTGCCCATAGGACAAGACTGAGAGGGAGATTTTATAATGCCAAACTGAGCACAAATTCGGGCGACGAGAGGCTGCGGCCGCTATTAGCTCCCCCAGGCTGACCCTCCCACCCAGGAGAGAAGATCAGCATCATTCCCTACCCACTTCCTCATAACGCTTGTAGATAGCGGTGCAAACAAAATTGCTCCCTCAATGAACCTATCCATCTGGCCCACGTCGTAAATATCGAGCAAAGTAATGCTATACAAAGGATTAACAAGATACACAAAAAGTAACTGTCGAAATACATCCGTTCTTCAATGCTACAAGACGAATTATATACACTTCCAACTACACTCCCAAACCTGACCTAAGGGCTTTTGCAGCAGGTTTAGCAAAGGATTATGGAGTTACCAACGTTTCCCTAGCAAAACGGATTAAACCACGAAACATCCACACCACCGCATATCAAATCACTTTCCCAGGACGTGACGCACCCGAATTCATAGCAATCCCGGGCTAACAGGGAAAAACAAAAACATACCCAGTGGCGACTTGGCCTGCAATGTCCAAAAAATGCCTGGAATTCGGCAACGTCATCAAATGCTGCCAGCCATACATACCCCAACGCTGTAAGAGGTGTGCCGGCGAGCATGACCGAAAGGACTGCACAGTCCGCCAACCTAAATGCTACCACTGCTCATGCCTCCATGAGGCAGGCGACTACGACTGCCCAAATCAGATGGACCGAAAAGCAATGAAAATCATACAAAATGACCGCAGAGTCACACGGAAACAAGCCATTCAAAAATTTTACTATGTAAACCCAAACTGCCGTAATTTACATTATGCCAAAGCAGTTATATCCACTACTAAGTCTACCCCATCAGACAACACTCGCGTACCATTAACACAAACTATTACCATGACCCCAACAACCCTCTCCCGGACTAACAATACCACAACCAGCCCAGTGACCGCCCTCGTAATAGAGGCGGGCGTCCCAAGCAATGGATATTCCAGTGCCCAGGAGAGCACTGCGATGGATGCTGCCTTGGTCGACTACGAGGAGAGGTCCAATAACCCGAAATTCAAAAGGCCAAGAGACGAAGATTCCTCCGACGACGACCGCGGGATACGCGAAATCCTCTCGCCACGAAGTGAAAAGATTAGCAGCATCCCACAAACCACAGCTAGCCTCGATCAGAGCGTTGAACGACTTCTGACCGTCTTAACTGCAACCGCACCCAGCGGAAACCAAAGTGAGGTATTCAACCCTCAGCTAACATGCCCAACACCAGAAAATCTCACAAGTGAGAACGACCATCGCCTGCGCGAGGACGCGTTAAAAATCTTCAATGAAGAACTGATACCCGAAACCACTGATCTACCATGCATCGCACTCGACTCAAATATCTCAACGACCACTACTCAGCCCATCATAATGTTTAAAAAAAACTCCATAGAAGAGAAACGCGCTCGCTCAAGAAGCAAACACAAAGATCGTACTTCCTCGTCCTCCTCCTCCTAAAAGAGCACTCACAGCCGAAAACACAGTGAGTCTAGGAGATCATGTTCTACAGAAAGCGGACGCTCATGCGAACGCTCTAGATCTAGGACACCTGCGCCTCATAGACAAGAACAGCAAGAAAGTTTCTACAAACCACGCGACCGCTCCAGACCATCAAAATCTGGGCGTGAAACAGGTCCGAAATGAACAACAACACAATATTTCAGTTGAATTGCCAGGAACGTAGCAGCAAGAAAGATTAATAATTATCGCTAATCTCCACCCAAAAACCTTTGGTGGTCGGCCTCCCTGAGATCAAACTCCGTGACACAGCCACCTTCACAATCCCTCAATATGTCATACATCCATCAAAGCATACCTCATCACCTCCTCCCTCTGAGAACAGAACTCCAAGCTGTCGCAGTGAAGATATGTATCGCAAGACCAATTACAGTGGTATCTATCTACTCGTCACGAAACCACGACCTCACGGAGGCACTAATGACTGATCTGCTTAACCTACTGCATCATACCGCACTCCTCCTTGGAGACTTCAACAGCTACCACGAAGTGTGGGGATGCGTGAGAACAGGCCCCAGGGGAGTGGTAATGATCAACACCATGTACACTCACAACCTGGTTCTTCTCAATGACGGACAACCCACACGGATCACCCTCGCAAGTGAAACCGCCATCGATTTATCATTCTGTTCCCCCACTTTAGCTCCCCAACTCGTTTGATGAGTTCTACCTTCAACACATGACAGTGATCATAACCCAGTAATCATATCGCTCCTTACTAACCGACCGAACAATCCTGACGCACAGGAACTTCGATTCAACTACCGGAAAGCCAGCTTGGAGGAATACTCGACACATGTCGCATGGGACGATGTGGAGGGCCTTCTCAAAGACATTTCAGAGCGCGACCTTGTCATACATCGATACGAGAAATATCAAATTGCAGCTGCCGCAAGCATTCCCCAATATTTACCCTCAACCTTTTTCTCAAAACCTTGGTGGTGCCCGGAGGTACAAGAAGCAAAGGACCAGCGTGACAGGATGTACGGGGCCTCTCGCCGCGCACGTTTCCCCAGGAACCGAGTAGCCTGGAAAAGGAAACTGCCGTTTTCCGCAAACTCAGCAATGAGAAGAAGCGAGAAAGCTAGACTCAATTAGTTACCACAATCAGTCGAAACACCCCTCATTCCAAAGTGTGGGAAAAATCAGACGTATACCTATCCACACACTGTCGGACGGAGACACTGTCTATTCTTCATACGCGGCGGACATCGCGGACAAACTAGCTCAGACTTTCAGTCAAATATCACAATCAACAAACTATACGACTTCTTTCCAACTGGAAAAAATCCGAAGAGAAAGTGAGCCTATCGACTTCACTTCCGCAAATGATGAATTCTACAACAAACCTTTCTCCCTACATGAACTACAATATGCTATCGACCACACTCGTGAAACCTCACCCGGGCCGAACTAAGTGCACATCAACATGATCAAACACCTTCCTGACAACGCTCTCCAGCACCTACTAAATGTGTTCAATACGTTGTATTAAAATTCATTCTTTCCCAATCAATGGCGGGAATCCGTAATTATCTCGATACCCAACCCTGGAAAGTGTCACAGCGACCCACAAAATTATCGTCCCCTTGCTCTAACCAGCGTCTTATGTCAGACTATGCAATGAATTATAAACTCACGCCTAGTCGACTACCTTGAAATGCATGCAGGCCTTAACAACATCCAGTGCGGTGGCCGTAAGCGCCACTCCACAACGGACCACCTCGTACGGTTAGAATCAGACGTTAGACAGGCCTTCATCCGAAGAGAACAGCTGGTTTCCATATTTTTCGACGTTGAAAATGCATACGGCACTACGTGGAAATACGGGATCATGAAGGATCTCCACCGTAAAGGTTTGAGAGGCCGCCTACCACGTTTTATCCACCAATTTCTACAAAACCGCATCTTCAGTGTCAAGTAGGCAACACACAGTCTCCGTCATATCCGCAAGAAATGGGCGCCCCCCAGCGTAGCGTCCTCAGTGTCACTCTTTTTATCCTCAAAATCGATCAGTACTCAACATTCTTCCACGAGATGGTAGACTGCTCTTATCACTTTAGGTGTACGACCTTCAAATAAGCTACAGACACCCCAGCCTCATTGCAATTCAACATGAACTACAGAAGTGCCTAAGCCTAGTCGGGAACTGGGCTTCCCTAGACGGATTCCGATTCTCGCCCTCTAAAACTGAAAGCAAGCGCTTTACCCTTGTGCCCGGTTTACACCTGAAAGCAGCCCTAACGCTGCACAACACACGTCTAGCATACGAAGAAACGATAAAATTCATGGGTCTTGTGTGGGACCCCAAACTCACGAGGCGACCTCACATTGCAGCCCTGGCGACTCGATGCAAAAGGTCGACGGGACTTATCCAATCGGTAACATCCCTGAAGTTCGGTGCTGATATGGACAAAGGAAGGATGTGGTTCAGAGCAATAAAACTGTCGCGTATGAACTACGGAGCCGTTTTCTACGGTTCAGCAGCCAAAACTACTCTCGAACCTCTCTCGACCATCGCAAACAATGCTTTGCGTATCACAATCGGCGCGTTTCGCTCCACCCCAATTGAATCCCTTATCGTGCTCGCTAACGAACTTCCACTTCCGCTCCGGAGAGACAAACTTTTGCTACAAAACTATTTTAAGACTAGAAGTCTAATCAACAACCCGGCAATCAACCACATCACCAACATAACCGATGAGCGCCTTTTCGTGACTATAAAGAACATATGCCCACCGTTTTCCCGTCGTGTGGACAACCTGCTGACCTCGCTGAACATCAATCGTAAAGCTATCAAGCCTTACTCCTCCTACCGAATCCTTCAAATTGACACACCAACATGGATGATCAATCCACCACAGGTCGACCTAGACCTGCAAGTGTACCATAAAACAACTATTCCAAACAACGCACACCGGCAGGAATTCCTAAGACTACTTGAGGAAGAATATTTAGAGCACCGCCATTTATACACCGACGGCTCCAAAACCGCGGACGGAGTGGGAGCCGCCGCTGTGTGCGGGAACATCCCACTCTCAGTCACCCTCCAACAAGAGGCCTCCATGTTCTCTGCGGAGCTCCACGTACTCGAACCAGCCATTTCTATTGCCAAAACAGATTACTTCCCCAAATACGTCGTATTCTCACACAGTCTGAGTGTCCTCACCTAGCTTAAAACGCTACACTACAAACATCCTGCTCTACGTAAAATGCAGCACGATCTCTTTGTGATGTCCGAGACGGGTCAGGCAGTTGAATTCTGCCGGATCCCCGGACACGCGGAAAAAAGAGGAAACGAACTTGTGGACTCGCTTGCTGAACTGGCATCAACTCACCAGGAACATTTTTTCGCAATACATTACCGGGACTTGTTCCCTATTATCAGCTCCCATTCAACATCCCGATGGAATGAAATGCGGCAACAGAGTGGACAAAAAATGCTTTCAGTCAAACTCTCAGTCGGAGAATGGGAAACAAAGTTAACCAACAGAAAAGACCAAGTGTTCATCAACCGCTTGTGCACGGGACACACGTGGATAACTCACAACCACCTGATGGATGTCGACACAGGACCAAACGCGCCACCTTGCCCCTGTTGCCACCAAGTGGCTATCAGCGTGAAACACTTACTGATGGAGTGCAACGCACTCGCGGCAGCCCGACGAGCGTTCCTAGATCCCCCGTGTAACCTACAAAGCCTACTCACGGACCCAACCTACCGTAAAAAGCCTATCGCTTTCGGAAAACACACCGGACTATACAAAGCTGTCTAAACCTTAAACAACTTTGCAAATGAGGTGGTCTCACCACCCCATTACGCAAAGAAATAACACATTTTACGAAGATACGCATCAACTCTTTACTCTCTCGTACGCGCTAGTACGCGAATATGCCACAATTGGAATATTTACTGACTTCATCTTCACAAAACTAATATTTTCGCACGCAAGACCGTGCGGACTTACCTGAATCAACGAAGGTCGCGCCCTACGGGGGAGCCTATTATAACTCACGTTGAGGCTCTGGTGGAAATGAGGCCCAAATCAATCAATCAATCAATCACGTTGAGGCTCCGGTGGAAATGAGGCTCAAATCAAATCAAAATCAAATCCATTTTTATAATTACAGAATGATGCATAAGTAAATAAATGTGATGCTATATGAGTTTTCTCGGAATTACTGAAAAGTTATAGCCCGGGATGAGATGTAGTGCATTACACAACATATATGCTACTAGATATGCTCCTAACTGTGTACGATGAGGCTGATGTCATTGTGCGAAGGAAATTGGCGACAGTCTATTCTTAGCCTTGCCCTTAACCGGCCTCAACCATCCTCGTGCATTTTCTTGTATATAAACCTATCATCAGTGTTCCTGTTTTTTAAGTCCTCCGGAAGGCCGCAAGCAAACAACTATAGAGCACCAGGGACTGACGACAGGATACATATCAACCTTAAAGGTACAAGGAACTCTTCTAGTATGCATGGCTAAGCGAGGTAAGAGTTCAAGTAAACGCGGGCCAATTTATGACAGTGTGTTAAATATACGTGTGTGAGTGCGTGAGAGGAGTGTGAGTGGCGGCTTATCGCCGGTCATCCCCCTTCTGGGGTATTTGGCCTCACGCCTTATTTGTAACAATTGGCTGTATAAAAAATATCCATAAGCATTTTGTTTCTCACGCAACCTTCTATCATGAATATACTGAAACTGACGCTGCTGCAATGCTCGGAAAAAAGCCGCGCCCTACGGGGGAGCCTATTATGACTCACGTTGAGGCTCTGGTGGAAATGAGGCCCAAATCAATCAATCGGAGAAAAGCATAATTAGTTTCAATCATTTATTTATTAAATGTGTATTTACATTCGTCCAGTAAAAGCAGAGCGGGCACAATCCAACAATTTTATTAAGTATCTCAGCTATAAGTTTTTACGTTTTCGTATGTTAAGCGCAACCTGCCTAACCTAATCTAACCTAATTTATTTTATCTGTGTTTTATTTGAATCAAATCTCAAAACCGTTGCTGAAGCGCAAATAAAGTCCTTAATGCTCTACAGAAACATATTTGATACATATAAATTTAATCAAACTTCAAAGATAATGTATACAGTATTGAAAAAATAAACTACGAAACATCAGAATCCAATCCAACTTCGAAGATGATATGTATCGTATTGAAAGAACACAAAGAAACATCAGAATTCAATCTGTACACTATTGAAATAACACTACGGAACAGCAGAATCTAATCCAACTTGACTGATAATATGTACAGTATTGACAGAACAATACGGATCATCAGCATTGCTTGAGGAGAATTGCTAAAACGAATGCCGCACTTGGAAAGAGAGGTCTTCACATCCAACGTAATATGCGGGCAGAGGTCGATACATTATTGGGCGAGCAGAGTGGTTTGAGCGCAGCGAGCCGCAGGCTGTCCTTGCGCGATCCAACTTAATATGTGGACGGAGGCCAGGAAAACAACTTTGACAGCGTTGTTTTTCTCGCACACAGAGGTGTGCGAGCCTACTGGAATCCATAATCGTAGAGCCCTACGGGGGAGCCTGTTATGACTTGCGTTGAGGCTTCGGTAGAAATGAGGCTTAAATCAAATCAAATCAAACCAATTAACGAGGGAAGCATATAGACTGAAAGCTCCGCGCATGAGGTCGGCATAGAGACTTTAGGCGTTAGCGTGAGGTCGGCATAAAGGCTTTAGGCTTCGCGCATGAGGTCAGCATTGAGACTTTAAGCCCCGCGTATGAGGTCAGCATAGAGGCTGTAAGCCCCGCGCATGAGGTCAGCATGGAGACTGTAAATCCCGCGCGTGAGGTCGGCATACAGACTGAAAGCATCGCGCATGAGATCAGTTTAGAGGCTGTAAGCCCCGCGCATGAGGTCTGCATGGAGACTGTTACCCCGTGCATGAAGTCAGCATAGATACAGTAAGCCCCGCGCATGAGGTTGGCATAGAGACCGTAAGCCCCGGGCATGAGGTCGGCATAAAGACAGTACATACCGCACATGATGTCGGCATGAAGAGAGTAAACCACACGCACGAGGTCGGCATAGAGACAGTAAGCCATGCGTACAAGGTCGGCATGGAGACAGTAAGCCACGCGCACGAGGCCAGTGTAGAGACAGTAAGCCACACGCAAGAGGTCAGCATAGAGACAGTGATCCTCGTGCATGAGGTCGGTATAGAGACAGTAAGCCACGCGCCGGATGTCGGCATAGAGACAGTAATTCTCGTGCATGAGGTCGGCATAGAGACGGTAATCTTCATGCATGAGGTCGACATAGAGACAGTGAAACCCACGCATGAGGTTGGCATAGTGACAGTAAACGGCGCGCATGTGGTCGGCAGACAGTGAGCCCAACGAATGCCGTCACCATAGAGACAGTAAGCCCCACTAATAAGGTCGGCACAGGGACAGGAAACCACGCGCATGAAGTTAGAATGGAGACTGTTAATCCCATGCATGAGGTCGACTTGGAAGCCGTAGGCCCCACGTGAGGTCGGCAAGAGACAGCAGGCCCCGCGCATGAGGTCAACAGGGACAGTAAACCCCACGATTGCGGTCACCATAGAGACAGTGCGCCCCGCGCAAAAGGTCTGCATTGAGACAGTGAGCCTTGCGCATATGTTTGGCCCGTATCGCTACAGAAAACCCACAGTTGAATCATATTTACCGCACTTTGCAACTGATTGAGGAGCTAAACAAATACCATAGAAACATGGTTGTGAAGATCCTTAAGCACGGGCGGGATTGCTGGAATTATTTAGCCCACAGGGTGTTTCCGACGGAAAAGAATCTACGAATTCATTTTCGTTGGAGACTGTTTTTGATCGAAAGTGTTTACAAAGGAAAGATTTTCCATCAAAAACATGTAGCCTGGAAAGACAATTGAACATATTGTTCATTGGCAAAAAAACGTTTTTGCTTAGAAAGGGAATTGGGGCGGAAGTGTTTAGGATGGAACATTGATAGTATTGAATTATTCATTACAGAAACCAGTTACGATCTATTTTTTCCCGCTGGAAGTGCTTACAATCGAATTGTCTATTACTTGAAATGTTTTATTTGGGCTAGAATCAATTTCCGACAGAATTTATTTTGCATCGAAATTGTTTACGACGGACACATCCAGGACGGAAAGTGTCATTCATCCTTGTTAGAAGCCGAGTCTCAGCAAACCAAGTTTTCGTCGGAGCATCGCTCACCTCTGTGAACTCAATATAAGACCGGTCCTGGACGTAGGCCGAGAGACGGCCGCCAAAGGGAAAATAGGTTCCAGCCCAGATTTTTTTCGCCCTAAACACTTGCCGTTCAAAAGCATTTCTGGGCAAAACTATTCGATACTTCAAATTTAGTAAAAAAGGGATTTGGGAATAGTTCCCAGCTCAGATTATTTCCGTTGTATACCTTTCGATTGAAAACATAACATCTGAAATAACTCTGTTCAAAAAAAATACTTGCTGAACAATTTGGGCCCCAATTGTTTTTGATGTGTTCCAGCTGTTTGGAATTCGATCGTAAACGTTTTCCGTCGTTCAAACATTCCATCCTATATTTTGAAGAGTAAAATATTCGGTGGTAGCTTGCCAGCCTAAACATATTCCGTTCAAAACTTCCCTAGCCTAAACACTTTCGAGGCTGAATGTTTCCGTCGTAATCATGCCACCCCTTAAGCACACCTCCCGAATAGGTCATGTTCATCTTCGGGAAATCATTATTAAGGTATATATTCACCAGCCAGCACCAGAGGGTGTTTCAAGAAATAGCCGACATCGTGTGACAATTCCGACTATTACTATCTGTGTGGTCTTTGCTCAGACAGATTTCTTAACCTAATGAGGCTCCGAGAGAATTTATTTCTATAATGTTTACGGACAGGACGCTAATAAAGCGTCGCATGGGTGTTTCAGGACTTGTGCAATAACACATACAAGCCCTACGGGGAAGTCTGCATTAACTTCGCGTTGGGACTCCGGTGGAACATGGAAGCAACCACTACTACAACACATAAAAGCAGCCAATTTTGATTGTAAATGAATCCGGATTAGCATATGATAAAATTGGCATCAGATAAGAGCAACGTGGTATTCGTCGCATATTGAGACCCCAAACATGGAACCGAGGTCGGCACGCGCAGATTCGAACACGACAATGGCACAATGTTATGCCATAATGGTTAAATGGAATTGACCAGAGCCCCTGCGGGCTCGTAACGCGATTGATGACGTGTGGCTGCGCTTCTCACAACAACATTTTAGTGTGAAACAATTCACGTAGAAGAGTTTCATGCAGCCGTTCTAGTTAACGTTTCGAATTTTATATTGATTCATTTTTATGAACAATCTTATCTTCGAAAATAGCTTGATGTCATCAAGATGTTTCATCTTTAATATATATGTTTCCTAGCTGCTTCAAAGTATCTTATCTTTCCTCTTACAGATGTTTATTACATTCGGATCTTCCATCCCGAAGGTACTTCCTCTGCCAATCTTGTCAACTCCGCGTTAAGCTTGCACCGTGAAATAAATGAAAATCATTTATAGTTGATTTTAATGGAGGTATCAGAGTTGATTTTGCTTGATGGAAGAAGGCCATAATGTTCATTGACGAATGTTTGAGGAGAAGATGTTCTGCTTCGTCTGCGTTTGGGACCGACGCGAGTTTGTGGGGGAGCGATCATAAAACGTCATACGACGACCAATTTAGGTTGTTTAGGTTGTTTCCTGGAAAAAGTTCATATCCATTCAACTCTTCTATCAATGATGTTATATCAGTACTTCACACGTCACCACATCACGACCTGAAATGACATTAAATCCCAACCTGAAACGATATTGAATCACTACCTGAAATGACGCTTAATGCACACCTCAAATGACAAGCTGTGACATTACAACTAGAAGCAACGTTACATCACTTCCTGAAATGACGCTTAATGCACACCTCAAATGACAAGCTGTGACATTACAACTAGAAGCAACGTTACATCACTACCTGAAATGGCGTTAGATCACGACCCGAAATGAAGTTCCATCACGACCAGAAATATTATTATTACTATTATTATTAAAGCATTTATTTCCATCGTCTGGCAATGGGTTTTCAATTCTTAAAATAATCAAAGTCCTAAATATAGGACATGAACTTTTATTATCAAATTCCCTATTTGAATTAACGAAAACGAGAGTTTAATTTGATTTTTTTGCAGCTCATCTCCAGGGGCCGCTGGTTCGTATGTCATGGAGTGAAATATTAGTTATAATCGTATCATGCGTGTACATACAGAAAACGTCTATTATGGAAATATAATCACGACTGCATGGCGTTGGGAAAACCACCAACCACTAACACGCCGGGTTGAAAAATACTCACATTCTTATAAATAAGACATTATACTTCATTATCGAAATTACCATTTGAATTACCGAAAACGAGAGTTCAATTTGAATTCGTCGCAGCTCATCTCTAGAGGCTGCCGGTTCGGATTTCATGGAGCGAAATATTATTTACACTAGTACCACCAATGTTCATACAGGAAACAAATGTTTTGAGAAAACAATCACGACTACATGGCGTTGGGAAAACCGCTGACACGCCGGGTTGAAAAATAGCAAATACATTGGGTGGGGAAATATGGAAATAACAAATACATGGATGTGGAACATAACAAGTACATGGCGTGGGAAAGCACGCAAAGTAACAAGTGCATGGCATGGGAAATCACGCATAAACGGAGTTAGAAAGTCCTGAGAACATGGGGTTGGGAAATTGAAATGTACAAATATATTATAATGAGGGAACTACATTATTGTACGATAACAAAGGGGCGGACGGACGACATAAATTTAACATAAAAATATGAATACACCGTAAAAAATACATGCGGGCAAACATCATTAAAATAGTGTGATAGTCGCTGCCGTAATACATTCAGATTTGATTTATATATGCATGTATAT
>SDVV010027136.1:1911-12151 GCA_016164225.1 Gammarus roeselii | reverse complement strand
TAACTGACATTTAACGCTGAGTTAATGTGAAAAATGTTATTTTATACTATCATACCATTCAAATCTATAATAAATTTCTAGACCTAACTGATGCTATGCCTCTGGGAGTACAAATCCAAGCCTACTGTGTCATAAAAATGAACTCTATAATGCTTTTCTAGGTCACTTCTCAGCAATCTACCACTGATATATAACAAATTTAGAGGTAACTTACAGTCATGATACGATGTCACAGACGTACCTCGCATCTGTTAACCCATCGTCTCTGAACAGCCTCGAAAAAGATACATCCTGGACATAACCAAAATCTAGACACATGTACAGTGGGCAAGAATGAGTCTCAGAGACTGTGTGGCCATAAAAAGCTTGGGTTCTGCTTACTGATGACTTAAGTAAAACACTACAAACCCATGAAACTCAAGATCGACGTCTACAAGAACGTACATAATTCACGTTGAACATGGATAACTCCAAAATGGCAACCAATGAGTATAAATCACCTCTACATTAGGACCCATCCATCCAGAAAATTATCATCTAAACGTTATACTACACATTTGCTAGGGATCAATGACGAAAATTCCACAAAGATGCAGTACGGACTTACACCGCTTAAACACACATTCCTATGATTCTCGTGGAAAAAAACATAACATCAGGAACATATATAAAATAGCTAAATAAGGTTCTCTACTTTACTATAATTCAAATGAAAATTATACTACATTATGGTATCCATCCTAATAAATCGGTCCATTTTACAAACATGCATAAACAGAATGAGCTTTCGCCTAGGGGACAGTCTAACTCCTCCTAAATATTGAAGAATAGTCGTACAATAAATATACAATACCCTAACAGCACGACCAAATTTGTAACAAATCGACTGTTCTATATCTATAATAACCACGTCAAATATTGTATCAGGATGAGAGAAGATATTTAAATCACTAAAAGTGAACAATATGCAGTTAAATTAGACCTGAAATAATGTTCTATATTGTAGACACTAACGTAATATTTTCTAAATTTTATAAATAACCAACAAATTGCATTGAAGATGGAAATTCAACAGAGAACCTACAAAACTGAAAGACCTAAACTGAATCTCACGAGATAAAACAGAGCAAGAACATCAATTCTCTACCATACCCACAACATACATTAAAAACGTGATGAATGAGAATGAACTAGCATGTAACCAAACAAACAAGAAATGTGTAGAAGATACCAAGACATACGAGCGACACAACTGAAACCTATAGTAAATACGGTATAGTACATACAAAATCTAATGAAATTAGCCTCAAGTTCAGTCCAAAACAGGAATAAATTAACATCTCTTTAACTAAAGTAACCACGGTTTAATCGTAACAGAATTTCATAAATACTTATAATAATACCACAATAATGCAACAACCTAGCAATTATGCCTGAAATAGCTTGCTACATGAATGCTTCAAGCCTAAAATACCCTAAAATGCCTAAAACTGTATGAGTTAACTGATCGAAATTCCGAAACACTACAAATTCAACAAAAATCAATCGATCATTAGAAAGTATACATAACATAATATTTTAACTTACACTAAATCCATATCGTTCAGGTATTTTCGCTATTGGAAAACCGCGTCAATGGAATACTGATATAACTGTTTCAAAACTGGGTAATGCAATATGGGGTAGATAGATTCTCGACCGTAGGTGCTGCATCATCCCACAATACATACTCCATCTCGCCAATAATCATACTAATAATCCATACTATTCTTATAGATAATAAATACATATGAATTAAATAGCTAGGAAACACAGAATCTTGCCTGCAATTCTACCTTCAGGCTGGTACAAACAGGGCCGTTCGCACACTAAGGCTGCAAATTGAGTTATAAGACATGCCTACCACACTAATCCTATAGAAAATATATAGTGATAAATGAACAAAACATACAAAAAAAAAACAAGCCCCCCACCGATACGAACCCACCAATCAAGCATCGATTGAGTCAATTATACCACAACTAGATAAGAAAACACACGTATATGTTCACATAAAAAAAATATATAGAAACAATACATAAATATATAACGATACATACACTCACAACGTAGCAAACGTGACACGGAAACAAATTTATAAGACAAGGAACAGGTAAGAGCAAACTCACATAATCTTCCGGGAGCGTATCCAACTTTTTGCCCATGGGATCCCTACGCCCCGCCCCACCAGAAATTTGGAATAACACTAATCCTACCAGAACCGAATAAATATATATAACGAGTAACAGTGAGTGTCCAATCATACTCCACTACAACCATCTAAAGAAGAAAAAACGTATATATAAATACAATATTTATCAAAATATAGTACAAATTGAAATGTTCATAACATTAACCTTGCCAATCAAGGCCGCAAGCCTGCTTCCATCCCGCTGTTCCTCCTTCCGGCCTCCCTTCCGGTCTCCCCCCCTCCCCCTCCGTTAGCTGACTCGGGCTTCAAACCAGTTCCGGTACCCTCCGCTCCCGCCCTCCCCCATTTCTGCGCTAACCCCCGTACGGACCGGTTGAAGCAAGGTTGCATGCACCGCGTCCTACCCCGACAATCTCTTTTATCCCTATCTATGATCCTTCACTGGGCCGTTCTTGGTGGTATACCTACTACTTTTGGCGATGCAAAATGACATCAAGTTAATTACATAATAGATGCAGATTCGTACGCACATACTACAATACACTTCGGTTCAGAAGTGAAGTCCGAGATTAATGTCAGCGGCAGGGCCCAACAGTATTCACTGATTCCTCCTGCATTATAATTTCCTTGCTCTTACCCACCCACGTTCATCCCGTTTCTCAATGAGGAACCCAGGGCGAGAAAGAGAAACAAATCCGCGTCATATTGCACCCAATTTAAATTCTTCTCTACTCATGTCTAACCATTGCACGGTCACTCGCTGCCTCCGTACGGATGTCTCTCTAACCTAAGGCCTGCTTCATCCCATCCATTCGGGCATATTGTAGTCCTACGCCCACTCACCTCCGTGTCCATCGCCCTTTTCACCATTCTCTTATCGACCATCCTCACCATACAGTATGTCCAAACCACATCAGAATTCGATAATATACTCCCTGCTCATACAGGTTCTATTTTAATTATTGTAATTATTAATCCAATCACTCAGCTTCACTCGGGCAGTACCTCTAAAACATTTCGCCTCGGAAACATTAACCTTCTTTTCTCTTCCGCAATCGACCCCACTTCTCAGCACGTTATGACAGAGTTGGAACAACAACACCCTCATCCGACCCATTCTCTGTGTCTTTTCCCAATATCCTACAGCTAATTACAATTTTCACTGCACAAAGCATTTTAAACCCTTTCCTCATTATTAATTCCACCTCAGTTTCCAATGGTCCAGTTTTCTCCATATTTGAGCTCGAGCGTATCTACCGCTGAACTCCTTCCGAAAAGCCTCCAAAAGGGTGAACACCGAATTCCTCTTGGATCGGCATTACTTTAACTTCACATTACTCTCATGTTACTGTTTATCATTGGGAAAAATCTGAACTTCGATCCTATACAATCGCGTTCACCTCCCTGACCACACCATCTAGGTAAAGATTGAATGACCAGGAAAACATACACAATTTGGTCCAATTCACAATTAATAGGAAGCAAGCACTCTCCTAGCTACCTGTTCTGGTACTTGCTCTGCTGCCAACAAAGAAACTCTGAACCGAACAAATCAAATTTCCACTCGCTCTATACCATACGACACGCTCCCCAACGCCTCCGTGTTCTCCATATCATAAGGCTTTTCAGATTCACGAAAGCCTGAAACGCTTCCTTTCCCTCCACAAGACACTGCTAACAGAGTCTCTGCAAAAATCTTATCGGCACACGCCTAACCACTATAACAGTATAACTGATCTTTTCTAACTGCACTATCCAAAATGTATGTAACCATGTTCATTAGAAATTCCCCTGTCAACGTACCCACCACACACATCCATTCGAGACTTTGAGTCGCTGCGTTGCCTTTGATTCCCTTTGCCCTATATAGCGGAATAATGCAAGCACTGCGTTACTCAATCGGCCCCACGTCCGATGAAAACACATATAGAGTAACCTAACTAACAATTCGACACTCGTTACCCCAACCATATTTAAACTTTCAGCCACACCGCTGTTCAAACCATGCAGGTGGTATCCCTGCTCCCATCCCCTGTACAGCCTCTGGCACCTATTAGTGGTGTTGGCAACAATGTTTGCTTTCAAAACAGGCATTAGTGTCAGTAAGAATGTCATCCACGATGATATCCTCAAATTTTGAGAACTCCTCCATCTCAGTGCACTTTTCCGTACATCACCTGTCTCAAACAATACCCTCCAGATAACATTTTTCACCACCTCTTCCTTTCCCGTCTCCCGCTTCCTCAACACTTCACCTCTTTCCAGAATATTTTCTTGTCAACCTCACAACTCTCGCTCAACCGCCTAATCCATATAGCATCAGCAATTCTCATTGCACTGCTACCACTTTCTCCACATCTTTTCCCTTCTTTCTATACTTGACGTAGACCACCACCGACATCGCCTGCAACCAGGCATCAGAAGATCGTTCCTTTTGCGCTTCCGCTACGTGTGCATCGTCGATCCACTATTTGCAACCCTTCCTCCTATACCCACGCACACTGCACCCACCACACACATTCTTTGCGCATCCAAACGTTATATTCCCCCTTCAACGCCAGCTGAATCTACTCAGCTCTGCTAGCACCATTCAATTCGCTTTTCTTTAGTTGCAATTTCCCTCTTCGCACTTTTTCAATCTCTCTTTCTCCATTAGATGATCTAACATTCCTCCGCCCTCTTCTCTCAACACCCGCACAACCGACTGCTTAATCACCACTGTTCTAAAACTCCATCAGCGCTCTATCCACCACGAAGGTCAACTTCACCAGTGTGTAATGGTGGAAATCTCGCTTCTTGAATAACTGTTTCCCAACACCAGCACCTTCTCTTTTCACAAAACTATCAGGTACCTCCTTATTACATCTATCACCACAATGTTTCCACCCCTCACGGTTGGGTCCCTCAGTAACTGCAAAATTCTCAATACACTCACTCAGACTATCCAAAAATGTTCATTCTTCTTCCCACTCCTTTCTCTACCTGGTCCTTGAGCACTCTCAAGCGCACACCTTCATCCAAATTGACAAACGGTACTCTCAAATGTTCCATAGTGAACGTTGAAAGTCTCCGTGACAAAATCGAAGAATTAGGTAACCTGTCAATGAT
Organism: Gammarus roeselii; assembly: GCA_016164225.1. Taxonomy (NCBI): domain Eukaryota; kingdom Metazoa; phylum Arthropoda; class Malacostraca; order Amphipoda; family Gammaridae; genus Gammarus; species Gammarus roeselii. The sequence continues at coordinate 6,852 of SDVV010027136.1, read as the reverse complement.
TGAAATTTGAGGCATTGTAGCAATCACGCAATCGTGGATGAAAATGAGCACCGGCATTACTTAGGCGAATTTACTCTCCTCGGTTACTCCCTATCTTTTTCACATAGTTAAAAAGGCTGAGAGGGCCGTGGAGTGCTGTTTCTCGTGAAAAAAAAACTTTGCAAATAATATAAGTCACTATTCTAAACAGCAGACACGACATAGTATATAAAATGTCAAATCATTCTCGTCTATCGTCCTAGAAAACTCAAGTTTGCAGATGATATCAATATTTCAACCCTCGTCGATGTCGTCATAACAGAACACAATGTTATGTTTTTAGACTTCAATATCCCTGATATTGATCGGGAAACAGACGAATGCAGTGCCACAGGCAGACGATAAGTGAAGACACCTACAAGAGGTAGCAATATTCTTGATCTCCTATTTAGTGCAAGCGACTCTCATGTTACGAACGTCGAAGTAGACGAAACACTCGGAACTAGCGACAACAACTGCATTCGTTTTTTGAAAGTGCTCGAGTTGAAAACGTCAACAAACTGCGAAAAAAGCCCTAACATTCGATTAGCTAATTTTGATGGCTTAAGAGAGTCAAAAACGTCATTATATATAACCCTCAAACAAGATGTCAATCAATAACTTAACAATTTATTGACTGCACTTATACAGATTAGTGCAAAATTGTGTTACGTTCAAACACAATTTGAACGTAACACGGCAGCGATTAGCGCACTAATTTAATGATTAGTGTCTGCGTGATTATTTATTACAGTGCATTTCATTTTTTTGGGCCTTGTATGTCATTCATTCCCCCCTTCATGTATGTATTATGGTTGAGACCAATATTTACTATATGTTAGCACATTTCGATTGCCAAACCCGATTTGCTGGTGGTTTCTCAAATTCATGTAATCAGGATTCTTACCCCAAACAAGACGTTGTCTGAAACACCTTAGATGATAATTCTTTAAATTATATTTTGTTCCATGAAGTACAAACCGGCGGTCAACGAGAGAGAAACTGTCATGTATTCAATCCGATTTTCCGTGATGCCAATTCGAACACTGTATTTGATGATGAAAATCATCTATTACAAATATGAATCAAGAACCCAATGTCTGACAACGGAAATAAATTATTGAGCAATTATTTTTTCCGCTGTAATGCTACTAGCCATCACAACGTTATCAGACAACCGTTCAATCAGTTACACTTCTCATCTTTACAGGCCCAACCATCCTCCCCGCTTAACTAATCCTTCAAACTCAGCGCACTAAACTCACATCCGCCCCAACCTTCTACTTCTTCTCACTCAGCGAGAACATATCACACTTCTTTTAACAAACATCTCTCCAATTTTTATATATTCCAGTTCATACGTGGTAGACCGACGAGCACAAAGTAACCCATTTAGGTGGGTTTGGAGAAGCTCATCCCTCACATCCCAGCGCAAGTCTTGTCGTCTTTGATGGAGAAATTTACAGAGAAGGGGATCCCCAGCCCTCTCGCTACGCCCATATTTGTTGCATCCTACGACACACATGAGGTGCGACAGCGAGTCATTATGTCTGCTAAGGGGAATGATTTCATGTTCCTAACTCTCCAATACAATGTTCCCAAAGGACCAACGCTCATGGAAAAATCTAGGTATTTACTTCTGCATGGGAAAAAAATCCCATGGCCCTCATCACGTACCATCTCTATTCGGAACATGACAGAAAAATTGTAGAACGGCACCTGTGATCGATATCAATGGGACAAATCTTTTGAATGCTGCCTAACTTCACCATTATTTGTCATCACTGGACAGCGTCAAATTCCAACAAGGATTCATTGGAATGATTTAAACAGCGCTGTTCTGAATAAGCTGTTCCTGGCCAAGGTCAAACAACTGGAGAATCGAATACTGTACTTGGCTGATGGGATGCTTGTATCAATCTATAATGACAATAGGTCAGAAGTGCACAGAGGTGAACAGGCACGGCCTCCCTTCCGGCGGGGCAGCTTTAAACAAAATGTGAGCTAAAGCATGAGTGAATTTCTTAAAAAGCCACCGTTAATTTTTCTTGAGCGAGCATTTTCATTTATGTGAGGGAGGGGGTGGGGGTGGGGGGGGCTTCTTCCTCGTTTTTGTGGGTCTCGTCATGGAATATGCCATCCCCCGCCCACTTACCTATCATATCATAATGGAATCTTCCGGCGTCTTCAGATAATGGTCCATTAATAGACAGTTCATATCCGCAGGATATGGCGCTCAGGATCATGTTCGTTATGTCCTGTGGACGGATGTCATCGATCGCTTGCTTCTAAATGTTGTATAAGGTCCTTCATCGATGAGACTTCGACGTGATAGCATTCTCTTAGCACCTAAACACTTTAAATAAGCACTGCATCTTTCCTCATGAGATACAATTTGGTCGGGTCATCCTTTCTTGAAGGATTTTTTGATACGAATTTCCGAAACGGGCTTGTTTGCTCACACGAATTTGGTTCACCTCTGATCGTCTATAGCTACAGAGGTGATGTTCGAGACCCTACTAAAGAGGGTCATGACCAGTGTCTGCAGAATTGCCTTTACCTGTTCATAAATAACCCGTGGATGTTCTATTGCTTCGAGGTAATATTGTTGCGTCGAAATGTTACTCGGCAAGGGTGGAATTGTGTCCCGTGTTGCAGTTATATAGAGGCCCGTTCATGCTGCCAATGTCCTGTTTAATTTGAAAATAAAGTTTTGATATCAAATCAGCTTGTAGGAGAGTACTAAAGAAACAAAGGCAAAAATTCAATTGGGACAGGAAACTTAGAGGATTATTGTTCGTTCTCTGTGTAAACCTATATTATTGATCTACAGAATTCAATTGACAGTTATGGATGTGAAAAAAATGTGAGTCCATTCCAATTCCAAGTGAGAACCACGAAGCAATACATATTCTACCATATATCAGTTCTGTCTCTATCGAAATGCTGTAACACGTGAATTGAAACATGCGTAGGTTACGACACCGGATGTGATTGTCGTTAATGAATTCTGTCACCCGATATCGCTCCAATTAGAGTGGTTGAATAATACCTATCAACAGCTTTGCACCGATGTTTGATACGATATTTTTACGGCTGTCCAAAATGACCTACATTTATTCCTGGAGTATTTAATAATAATTTTTTTTTCCAAACATAAGCCATCCAGTGTGCTATGTTTTGGAATTACCAGCAGAAAGCGAACCAACACTTGTATTATCTGTTTCACAGTTCCCTTCCACCGCAGCCAGAGTAAACCTGAGGTTATTGATCTGGAAGGGGATACGAGGTAGTGTAACCGTCTAACAAGGGGATGGACGGATACACTAACTCGTAGACCCTTCCAGATCAATGACTTTCAGTTTACGCTGGCTGTGGTTGAAGGGAACTATGACGCATTGAACCGCTTTTGTGCTTTGTGGAGGCTCGGACTGTTGGTTCGAAACCAATCAATGGGACTGCACATCTTCATCCAGCGACACTTCTGCATTAATCCAACTAACATAGCACACCCTCGTCAAAACGAGTAAAAAAATCGTATACACGTGTATTCTTTCATAAATTGAATTACACTTACCAAATTTAAAAAAATGATCGATTGTTTCGTTCTCTCAACGTTACACAAAATGAAGCGGAAAGAACGGGCTGAAGTTTTGTATACCTCTAAAAAAATATTGTTATCACTAATGAATGTAGTTTTGCATTACTAGCGAATGATAAACTAGACCGTTGCAAGGTATCCAGAACCTTTTGTTACACAATTTGGGGTAAATGTGCGTCTGCGAGAAAATCTTACCCAACAGGTAAATATAACATTCAATATCATCAGCACTTATATCTGTCAATATCAATAATCCTTCTATTCTAAGGTTTATGAAGAACAATGCATACGTGTGTCGTGATATTTGGTTACACCAAACTTCTTAGGAGAGAAGAAAACAAACACGGGAATAGCAGCATTATTATCGCATATACAGCGGTGTGCCTCGGCAAACACTCATGCTCTCTTTTCTTTGGTGCAAATAGAGAGGTGTTTGCACAAACGTCAACAAACGTAGCCCTTCGCACACTCATTATCGAGGCAGTTAACCTCAGTTCGGGCTCGCAGGTTTGGCAGTATTTTGCGCGAAGTTCAAATAGCGTATCTGACTAATGCGTTACTGTATCTTGAGATCATTTGTTTGCGCCTTTGTTTTATGCCATAAGTAGAATATATAGCGGAGAAAACCGCTTTCAAGAGTCACTTATGGGCGGGGCAGGGGGTAGGGCGCGATGCTGCAACCTTGACTCATCCGGACGAACGGCGGTCAACGCGAAGGCGGGGCGGCGCGAAAAAAGTGGACAGACGAAAAGTTTATACATGTTAACGGGTTTTATATTTAAGTAAGAGTATTTGCATTTCAATGCTTGGGGGATATTGCAACTTCGTTGCTTTCATATTGCATTTATGCATTTACAATGCTGTGTCCTCGGAATGTTTTTTGGAGGGATATTGACAAGCATACATTTATAAGATAATTTTTATTGATAATCACAATTACATAATAATTTACAAGTTTTATTAAAGGTCAAGACTCCACACATATCCTTCTTGCACGATTGTTGATTTCCATACACGTTCATGATGAATTTTTCAACCTTGATATCATTTCTTCGTCGTTTGCTATTGGAGAACCGCTCGATTATATTTTCAACTGGTACATTTTGACATAGATAATAGGCAAAGAAAATGCAGTAAGCTCCATAACCAACGATAGATCACTTTGGATTGGTTTCTGTAGTACAAGTTCTATTTTTGCATGGATTTTATAATACGATGCTATATTTCCTTCATATATTTTTGGATTAAACCCAAAGAAAAAAATAAAATAATGTTTGTTTTCGTTTTTTGAATATTAGGATCCAATGTCCCATCTTATTATG
>SDVV010027135.1:0-12151 GCA_016164225.1 Gammarus roeselii | reverse complement strand
CTATTTTCCTTTAAAATGTAGTATCTTTCTTAGCGTTTACATGGTACAAAACGTATTTAATTTGCCTATCTCACAATATCTAAAGGGCCGACGTGACCGAGTGGTTAGCGTATCCGACTGCAGTGTCAGCCTCTGGTGCTGCATGTCGCGAGTTCAAGCCTCGGCAGGGACACGGCGGTCTTGTGACGGGGAGATTGGGCTCCCCCCCCTCTGTGTCTGCCTAACCTAGCCACCCCCCTAACTAGGGGGAAACGGCTGTATGTCTATACATACATACATATACACAATATCTAATGGTCAACACTTCAGCTTTGAAGTTACTTGTCTTCGTGTACCTTGATAAGAGTACGCTTGGTTACTAGCAAGCAACAAAACCTAACAGGGCTAGCGACTATTAAACCAGAAGACACGGGAGTGTATGCACTCTTCGTCGGCAATGAACTGATGCAACTGGTAATCATAGATGAGGTGCGCAAACGGGACCGTTCACCGTAACGAAAAGTCCTGCATAACCCGAAGTAGCGACTATCCCATTCATGAGGAATGCTCTATGCACCCACGCGTCGAACATCGCATTAGAAGTAGGAACAGAGAGCCGCATGATCGCATTAGAAGTAGGAACAGAGAGTCGCATGAAAGAAAGCGACGCCATAACCGGGCTAATCTTGTGCTTGATCAGCCAGAGGAGAACAAAGTACATTACACCATCACTTCAATTAGAAAAAAAAACAGTCGCACCTAATTTCCAGTAAGACGATCAAGAGAGCACCAATACTTGACTCGCATGCTAATTCGCGAATTATAAGTCATAATTATTAAATTACCTAAGAATGAAGTAAATCAAGATAGAGAAGGGCTATTGCCTTCCAATTACTTGCTATGTTAGCTACCTCAGATTGAACTGTGTTTCAGTGAACATGACAATCTATGATATGAAAAGTTTTTCAATGTTGAATGTTTATCACATAATATTTTTTTCAATATATTCATATGAAGAAGCCGTCCCGATAATAATTTGTTCAACATATACAACTGAAGTAGGCCGTCACAACGGAGGAAGACGCCTTATCTCTCCAACAAAAACTTGAACTCACAACATGCCACACAAATGGATGACGCTGTGATCGGGTACGCTATCCCCTTGGATACCTGGGAGTAGAGCTTAGAAAAAAACATTAGAAGGAAATTACGGTATAATCTGAGGTATGAATGATAAAATTCTTAATTTTTTTTTAATAAATACAACACATACACTAAGAAACTCAGACAACGATATCAATAGCTATTACTGGTTTCTACACTTCATAGTTTTACAGACTTAAACGGTGCCGGAAACGAAGCGGCTAATGCCAACAAAGAGTCTGGGGAACAGAAGTGGTTATTTTCAAAAGAAATGAAACCAGATGATCAGCTAATATCAGAAGGTCATAACTGCATCTTTATAATAGCATACCGTTCAATTTATTTATGGGTGGTGTCGTCAGCGAGGTGAACGTGAGTGCATGGATTATGGTTTCCAGAATTGCTAGAAACAAATGCGAGTTGACAGTTGTGTCAGTTACTCTGCGGATGATGCTGCACCGGTGACAGAATTGATGAAATTGTGTGGGCTAGTCGGAGTTTGGTAGAGTTTGTGAGAGAGTTTAAAAGTCACGAGATGTTCAGGGAATAACATTGCGAGCAAAATCAGTGTCCGTCTAAATGAAGAGTTATTAAAGGAAGTTCAGTGTTTTACGTTATTGGGGTATGTTGTGAAGACTGAACTAGTTAAAACTGAGATGATCTCTAGATTGAAGGAAGATTTTTAAGTGTTGGGTGCACTGACGAGTAGAATGAGCTGTAGGACGTTGGGTGTGGAAACAAAGAGAAGGATAAATGAGGAAGTAAATATCCCTAATGTGCTCTATGGGGCGGAGATCGGGGGCGTAGAACGGAAGAGATAATAAGGTTAAACGGTTGGCGAGATAAATGCTTGATATGCATATTCGAAAAGACTCCAAGACATAGGTTCAATCATAACGTTGTTCAAATTAGAACGGGTAGGATTGAGTTAGAGGACAGTATATTCACGTGTTCCGAGATAGCTCGGACACATGGTGATGTAAGCGAAGGTGAATGGACGTAGGCCTAGAGACAGACAAGTTTTGGTGGATAGATGGAGTAAAGCAGGCGTTACGGAAGAGACCTGTATGTGGAAACAACGAGGGAGGAGTCCAATGGATTGGCATGCGTGGTGAATGATTGTAATGTACGGCTCTGACGGGGCACTGATGCGCTTTCCCGCCCTCTGCGGAAAACCGGATGGCCCGGCAAATATTAAGCATCAGGCAAATATAAAACAGCAGCAAAGACTGTCGGGCTCTGCTGCTGACTCTGATCTCAGACCTCAGTTCTGACCAGACTTTTTGTGTTGCGGAGTCCTGGTTGGACCCTTTAGCGCTAAAGGTATAAGGTTTGGTATGTGTGTGAGTGCATAGGAGGAGTGTAAGGTGCCCTTTTGCGTTAGTCACACCTCTCCTGGGGGATTCAGTCTTGTGTCTTCATCTATTGTTGTTGGTGTTGTACACACAGACATTGGGTGTAATAGAGGGTGTTGCTGAAACATTCCCAACATGCACGTGTCTGTAGGTACTACGGTACCCACCGACATTTGCATGCTGGGAACGTTTCAGCAGGTGCAGACCATTATATTAGAACTATACCCCGAAGGAAGGAGTTGCTTTCTTGCGAGCGTTCCCACAGATCACGCACTGATGTGATATTATGGTAAGGCCTGCCATGTGCTAGAGCTGGGTACGACGTCATATTGTGCTCGAGCGTATCGAACAATCCCGGTATCGCAAACACGAGATCGGGAAGGGCGTTCCTCTGTTTATGGTGGTATGAGACTGTAGGGAACGGAGCTTGCACCTCAGCCATGACAGATTAATCTTGTCACCCCTGGGCAACCCCAGCGCTTCCACGTCCACAACTGGTGGGTAACTCCAAGACCGTGTTGACTAAATGGTCAGCCCGTGTAATAGCTATGAAATGTACACGTATCTATTTGTGCATTGGTACGCTGTCTGGGGGACGGGGTATGGTCGTGTGATGTGCGCCAAAGTGTGCTGCCGGAGTGTTATGTAGGCTTCGGTGGGTTTGACGTGTGTTCAATAAGCGGTGTCTGGGATGTGCCGGGTTCCCAATTTTGTTAAATAATGGCATCCCTCTCATATCGAGATGATGTAGAGTACCAAAATTTTCTAGTGCAGTGGAGTCCGATGTAAGAGAAGAGGACCTTGGATACTGCAGATGGGGAACGGGTGCAGTCTGTGTACAGCCCATTGCAATGCGCAATGCCGTGTTCTGTATTCTTTGTATGAAATTAAAATGTATCGGAGAAATGACAGATTACCAGGTGGTGTTTGCGTAGAAAATGACGGGTATGATGATGAATTGTTTGTTTAGTGTTGTAATTGATTCCGTGGAGTGACCGTTGGTAGTTGTTGTGGGTGTATGAGAACCGTTCTGTCTAGGTTTGGTTTTAGTGCTGATACTGTTTGTGTGAGGTTTCAACGTCCTTTCCGTGTCGTAAGTTACTCCACGGATAGTTATAGTGGGACTGTGGGTATAATAATGCGGTTGAACGTGACATGAGGGTGGATGCAATCTTCACTACTGTCATCTGGCGTAAATAGTGTTAGTGACGACATCATTGTGGACACATTCATTCTGTTATACAGCAGCTAAGCTTTAAGAGAGTTCAGGTTCTGCTACAAGTGTGCAGCTGTGGTCTCATGTTTGAGGTGTTGAGTAGATTTTTCGAGATCATCGACACATTAACTGACGTATGTGATGGGTTCTGTTGGTATGGCAGGTCGTGCATGGAGGCACTGAAATTAGAGGGGGAAATGAAGGTGCCCTGTAGGACACCACTGAAGTTAGTTGCAAGGTCGAGATTGCTTGTTATTGTATGCAGTTGGTGCATGTCTGCAAGAGAAGAAATTAGCAAGCCAAATCTTGTAGTTTGGGTGGATGAGTGTGATGAATATGTTTTATAGGAGGACGTGTCTTGAAACTGTGCCGAAGGTGCGGTGAGGAGGTTATTCTGAAGATCTGTATTAATGTTGTGGCATATTTCTATTGCTTTGGACACTAATGCTACGTTTTTTATAGTGGGTCCATGTCCCACATCTGCATCGGATTGTGCCAATGGTGTGCATGTAAGAACGACCGCAGATGGACATAGGTATGTGTTGAGACCAGGGCTAGATTCTATGTTACCGGTTTGGAGAGAAGAAGAAAAGGAAGCCACGACTATGTTTGGTCACTTGCCATTCAACCAAACAACTGTGCTGCGGCTCTGGTGTCTGCTGTTTTGTCGGTAGGCCAGAGGACCAGGCAGCCACATGCAGAGTCCACGACGGCGCCATCGACGACGACGACGACGACGTGAACAGGAAGGGTTGGAGAACATTTGCATATCTGCAGACGCCGACGCTCGTAGCCTCCCATTTGGACGGTGTATGTATCTGTCAAAATGCATATATGATAGGTATACCTAAGGGGTCATCGTTTAAAAAAAATCTCCAAATCTGATGATTAAACGCATTAAAACAGACGTTAATTGAAAATGCACTTCTTAAGACGAATGTTTGAGTTAGTCTCTCATTTCTTAATCGCAAAACACAGCTACTTTTCTAGTCTGCAATCACCATAAATAGAATCAAGACTTTCTGCCTGCGAATATTGACTGGCAATCCCTGAATCATGGTTCGAGAGAGGAAAATGGGCAGAAGAAGTTTAGCTCGCCTTGCAGCGTTTTCCTAATCATCAACATTACAGTTGTTGGGACCCTGTGAATCTCCATGAACCCGTTTAATGCAAGTAAGCCAACGGATCAAAAATGATGACTTGGCAAGGAAACACTGACGGGCATGTAGTTACAGTATCTAGTTCTAGCCTCTTAAATCACGGGATTATGAGTGATCCTACCAACATATGAGTAGCTCATCAAGTAGCCTTACACAAGGTGCAAGGAATCCTTGCACCTTGTGTCCCCTTCCAAAGACCAATGAAGGTACAGCCTTACAGCAACCTAACTGAAGTCCAGCGCTCGGGAAGCCTTCACCCTTATTCGTTGAGAGTAGAGCAAATGTTTTTTTTTCTCCCGTTACCATCTCGCTCATACTCTCCTCTTTGCTTGTGTACCGTACTTACTTAATGGATGCTGTTTCCGAGGATAAACGACCTTTCCATTGGAATGCAAAGTCTTAGAATGGGCGGTTATGCTTACTTGTGTAATACTAGGGCATAACGGATTAAAGTTAAATTGAATGATGGTCTCATACCATCTCTCCCTCGCTAGACGTAAATCCCAGGGTGAAACTCTTCCCAAAAAGATTTTGTCGGCTTCTTTCTTAACTTCTCGTCATCATGGACGAAGAGTTTTATAGTTAAGTGATCACGATCTTATTTATGTCTATGTTGCTAGTGTTGTTATACTAGACCCCTGCATAATCAGGATCATGCCATGCCCTGCATCACCGACATAGGATTAATGTACCGAATCCCATGTACTGCATTCTTTCCATCAAAGATTTCACCTGCAACCAAACCCCGCCCAAAAAATAAGCAAAATTCTGATATACATAATTAACATTTTTGTTTCAGAGGCTTCAGGTAGGTGACGTCATGCAACTGAAACAATTATGCCTGGCAATACGAAATATACTTTTCCTTCCTTGTTGTTATGACAAAACTTGCATTGGAATCATCTATAGTATCACTCACTTTGATAAGTATTCCTTTTAAGACAGGACTGCGCGCACGTGAACCATTTATACAATACGTTTCAATATTTGTATCTACTCATCAGCTGTTCTCTTTGATTTAGCTTTACTTGCAGTGAAGAACGGTTCCAACGTCTGTAACATTTTGTAACATTGAGACGCAAGCGGCAATCTTTTGCGTATTAAATAGGTTTGGCATGGTACTGTCTGTACACGATGCTCTCAATTCTGTTATATATTTATCTCATTGTTCGTTTGGTATCGCAGCTTCTTCTGCTCGAATCCCTAATCTTACCCAAAATTACTGTTATTATTTCATCTGAATTTATTGATACACGATAAAAAACAAAGCTATGAATGTTGTCCATGCTTTGTTTGTATAAATGAAAGTATTGCCAATGTGGACCGGTACCACTCCCGGCGCTATTTTTTAAAGTGGTACCGGTACCGTTACACCCATTTTTCGGCCACTTCTGCTACCGGTACCGCCGGAACTTAGAAGTACCGTCTGCCACCTCTTTTATCACGCATGAATGCCTATTTACAAATCCATCTCAGTGCTCCTATCGTGAATAATAAATGAAGAAGTGCACATTTTTATTATCATCCACGTTAACGTATTTTAGAAAAATCTTTGTGTATACACCAAAGTCTGCATGCATCACACTGCTGCTGCCATGCATAATAATATATATAATAACAGACATGCATAATAACACATAAATAGTAACACACATGCATAATAACACAGATGCATAGGAACATACATGCATTGTAACACAAATGCATGGGAGCACACATGCACAGTATCACGCACGCATATTAACACACACTGCTGTCCATGCATAGTAGTACTCATGCACTGTAACACACACTGATGCCCATCCATGCATAGTAGTAGTAAATGCACTGTAACATACACTGCTGCCCATGCATAGTAGTACTCGTGTATTGTAACACAAACTGCTGCCCATGCATAGTAGTACTCATGTATTGTAACACAAACTGCTGCCCATGCATAGTAGTACTCATGTATTGTAACACAAACTGCTGCCCATGCATAGTAGTACTCATGTATTGTAACACAAACTGCTGCCCATGCATAGTAGTACTCATGTATTGTAACACAAACTGCTGCCCATGCATAGAAGTACTCATGTATTGTAACACAAACTGCTGCCCATGCATAGTAGTACTCATGTATTGTAACACAAACTGCTGCCCATGCATAGTAGCACTCATGTATTGTAACACAAACTGCTGCCCATGCATAGTAGCACTCATGTATTGTAACACAAACTGCTGCCCATGCATAGTAGCACTCATGTATTGTAACACAAACTGCTGCCCATGCATAGTAGCACTCATGTATTGTAACACAAACTGCTGCCCATGCATAGTAGCACTCATGTATTGTAACACAAACTGCTGCCCATGCATAGTAGCACTCATGTATTGTAACACAAACTGCTGCCCATGCATAGTAGTACTCATGTTTTGTAACACAAACTGCTGCCCATGCATAGTAGCATCTCTGTAGACGTTCTCGATGCACATGATTGACAGTTCAAGGCGTCGAAACTTCACAATTTGCTTACGACTAAATATTCATATATTTTGCTCTACTCTAATTTAAATCCCATCCATTAGAAGTGACCGCCAAATTGATTTCTAGTTTTATCCCCTCCATCATAAGTCAATAAGTGAGTAGTGTTGTCGGCTAGGCTGCATGTTTCTGCTTTACTTTACCCCTAACAGCAATAGGGCAGTCTGGCTTAGCCTGCTTCTATCCTAATTACGCATGCCTGTTAAATAGGGATCTAATACCAGGCTTCTGGACAATATTATCCTGCTAGGAATTAGTTGCTGTAAAGGGATTAGATTGAACAGTCAGCTGATCAAATCAAGGCGGTGACATCCGAATCGTTAATATGCTGTATCGTTTGATAACTGTTCAATTAAAACAAATAACCTGTATTGGAATGTAATTCCTACACAGGACATACTTTTACAAAGAAGTCACATATTTACGAAGGCAATAATAATTTATTAAATAAAATTACCTGTACTAGTATGGGTTATCTCAGTCCAAGATATTATCGTAAACTGCTATTTTATGAAACCAGATCCAAAGAAGCTGTCCGTCCGTAGAGAAGATCAACAGGGTTTCAAACTGTCGATCCTCACTTCAGCTTGTAACTGTTCTCTTCTGCTACTGGAGGTCAGTGCATCTACATTCCTTTTCCTTATATAAAGGGACATAAAGATATCATGCCATCCTTAAACTCGAGCTTGTTCAATTTCCCCTGGTTTTCCTGCAGAACCTGCTATGATGTAGGTGAGACCAACGGTAATTAAGGCTCGCGTTGGAAGATTTGCCTCCGACTTTCCTTGTATAGTCTCTTGGAGCAACTACAGCCTCCAAGTGTGTGTGGTAACAATGCTCCCAACTGTATGTTACATACGTTAGAATGGAAAAAAAGTTATGTATTAGCTCACTCAAAAATAATGGGTATGATCGAAATAAAAAGTGGAGAACAGTACGAATTTATTATTTTATTCTATCAGTGTTAGAAAGACCCCCTCATTAAGTAGCTAACAGTTAATCCAATTGCGTTCAATGACCTGCATGAAACTCGCGGTTTAACCCGTTTATGAAGAAATGAATGTACTCAACCGGTGACTTTGATGAACGTTGCTGGTGATCATCAGCGAGTTTGAAATGCATTGAAACATTCTTCAATGCTTGTCGCAGCGCCGCGAAAATTTGTGGTTTGAGGTGTTGAGTTTGATTTTTTTTTTCACAATCTTTGTTCTTTACATAAAATGAATTACCTATTCTAGCCTTCTCCTTGCCCGGTACTCCCATCCATTTCCGAGTATCCTCACCCTCAACCATGTATCCCCATATCCATCCTAGAACCTCCATCCCATCCCAGGATCCCCATCCACATCTGGGTAACCCATCCCCAACCAAGCATTCCATCCCCATCCGAGTATCCCCATCTCCATCCTCATATCCTTAAATTCCGACTACCATCCCCATCTCCATCCTAGCATACCCATCTCCATCCTAGCATACCCATCTCCATCCTAGCATCCCATCTCCATCCTAGCATCCCATCTCCGTCCTAGCATCCCATCTCCGTCCTAGCATCCCATCTCCATCCTAGCATCCCATCTCCATCCTAGCATCCCATCTCCATCCTAGCATCCCATCTCCATCCTAGCATCCCATCTCCATCCTAGCATCCCATCTCCGTCCTAGCATCCATATCTTCATCGTAGTATCCCCATCTTAATGCGAATATCCCCATCTCCATCCGAGTATGCCTATCTCCATTCTAGCATCCATATCTCTGTCCTAGTATCCCCATTTCAATCCAATCATCCCCATCCCCATTCGAGCATCCCCATCTCAATCGGAGTATCCTCATCTCCATCCTAGCATCAATAATTCCATCCTAGCATCCCTATCTCAATCCGAATATCCCCATCTCCATCCGAGTATCCCTATCTCCATCTGAGAATCCCCATCTCCATACGAGTATCCCCATCTCCATCCAAGCATCCCCATCTCCATCCGAGTATCCTATCTGCATCCGAGTATCCCCATCTTCATTCGAGTATCCCCATCTCCATCCGAGTATCCCTATCTCAATTCGAGTATCCACATCTCCATCCGAGTATCCTATCTCCATCCGAATGTCTCCATCCCCAACTTGGGCACAGCAACAATTGTCCATATATTTTTCCTATTTTCAGCAGTTGAGTTGATCTTCCATCTTCCCAGGTTCAAAACTTCGCATTATGGTGTACGATCTTTTTTGAGGATCACATACAGAAAAACTACAGGTTTTCCTTCATGTAATGGGGTAATTTGGTTGAAGTACATGCGCGTTGCGACACGACTGCAAAGAAATTTTCTGGCAATTGCAAGACCCAGCTCATGCAAACGAAGGCCAGACAGAACAGGACTTTCAAATATTTCACTCGAATCACTGAGCTTTTTTTCTGCTTACACAGCGCTAGAAGAATGTATTTTTTTGCATTGGTAAATACATTCAATTAACGTTTCCATACACATTTAAATACAGGATCGGAATTTATAACATAATATGCCGTTGAAGTGTTCACGATCAACATTAACCCCTTTTTTTCGATATCTTATTTATTCTCCACTATACACGATTTCGGACCAATCAATCGTTACTCGTCACCTTACTTAAAGAGGTATGATGTGGATCATCGAACTCGAAGCTATCTAAAATATTCATTCTTTAAATAATCCATGATTCCTGATGGATCAATACTTTCTCGTCCCTTCTCATATGAAACGGAAGGAAAATCGTCCTCTGTCCGTCCCAAACAACCGTACTCAACCCATTCTCCCATCCTCAACCCCGCTCTACATGAAGGCGCATCTGCTCCCAAACAACAATACTCAACCCTCTCTCCCATCCCCAACCCCGCTTGACATGAAGGCGCATCCGCTCCCAAACAACCGTACTCAACCCTCTCTCCCATCTCCAACCTCGCTCTACATGAAGGTGCATCCGCTCCCAAACAACCGTACTGAACCCTCTCTCCCATCCCCAACCCCGCTCTACATGAGGGCGCATCCGCTCCCAAACAACCATACTCAACCCTCTCTCCCATCCCCAACCCCGCTCTACATGAAGGCGCATCCGCTCCCAAACAACCGTACTCAACCCTCTCTCCCACCTCCAACCCCGCTCTACATGAAGGCGCATCCGCTCCCAAACAACCGTACTTAACCCTCTCTCCCATCTCAAACCCCGCTCTACATGAAGGCGCATCCGCTCCCAAACAACCGTACTCAACCCTCTTTCCCATCCCCAACCCCGCTCTACATGAAGACCGTACTGAACCCTCTCTCCCATCCCCAGCCCCGCTCTACATGAAGACCGTACTCAGCCCTCTCTCCCATCCCCAAACCCGCTCTACATGAAGACCGTACTTAACCCTTTCTCCCATCCCCAATCCCGCTCTACATGAAGACCGTACTCAACCCTCTCTCCTATCCCCAACCCCGCTCTACATGAAGACCGTCCTCAACCCTCTCTCCCATCCCCAACCCCGCTCTACATGAAGACCGTACTCAACCCTCTCTCCCATTCCATCCCCGCTCTTCATGAAGACCGTACTCAACCCTCTCACTCATCCCCAACCCCACTCTACATGGAGGCGACGTGATCGCATCCGTTGACCTCAATTCTTCACCTCGCATGATCCCCGAGGGGGAATCGAGAGGGCTTTTGCTTCATCCCAATGCGTCCATCCGTCTTCCTAAAGGTTAAAAAGACAAGTCTCTTCCCAAAACAAGTATGGAGCCCGCTTGCTTAACCTTTCGAAACTAGACCTAAGCACGACGCAAAAACGTATCATAGGAACGGCAAAGGAGGCATGCTGTCAATTATGTTGCTACCTCTACATCTGCTACTGCTAGCGCTGCGGCTGCGGCTGCCAGTGTAAAAAGAGACGTAAAATATTGGTCTGGCGCAACCACTACTTGCGTTATTGCTGTTCTCGCTGTTGCAGGGGCTGCTGAAGAAGCCGTCCTTCGCAACAGGCGTAGAGTTATGGAGGGCCGCCTGCCCGGCATCCATTAGCGCAAGAGTAGACCCCACGCTCTACCGATATTGCGTACCCTAGATACTTTGTTTGATTTTTCTGGTGATGGAATGGGACAACGTTGATCGAATTAAGTATTTTGATGTAATGTTTTAAACTGAATACTTTATACAGTCGGCTCACCCTAGATTAGTGGCAACATTTAAAGTTGTATTTTATGTCTCTCAACTTCACAACTCAGTTGATGGGGTGTGAATTCGCACCCTATTCAATTAAAGAAACTCGACGCTCCTTGTATGGCATATGGTAATGAGATAGTCGAAGGTCCGTAGGTTTTTGGGTGCAATTCCTCTACAGATGGTAACAATACAAGTAAAACTTGCTTTTCGGGGTTCATCGATGGCAAGAAAGTGATTACGAAATAAGTCGTTTATACAAAAAAAAGTGAGATGTCAACTAAATTTACAATACTCAGTTAATGGCTAATGGCTTGCTGATAAAGCGTGGAAGGCTGTTTCCACTTTTTGTCAACATGATCAGGGGCGCTTCAAATACTTTCTAAAACACTTTCGGCGTAAGTTCACCTGAACTACAATTGAAAAGATAAGTAGGTGAACGTGCCTAACAATTTTTTTGTCCTTTCTTCCATGATTTAAAAGAAGCTTTCTTGAAAGTGATCTTTTTGGGGAAAGAAATCCAATGCCGGGTGTGCAATGTAATGCTGGAAACTGTTTTTCGTCTAAATATGCAGTATGATAACATTTATAGGTATTCATGTATTCATA
>SDVV010027134.1:0-12151 GCA_016164225.1 Gammarus roeselii | reverse complement strand
TTGTTTTAGTTGTTCTAGTTGTTCTAGTTGTTTTAGTTGTTTTAGTTGTTAGAGTTGTTTTAGTTGTTTTAGTTGTTCTAGTTGTTATAGTTGTTTTAGCTGTTCTAGTTGTTTTAGTTGTTTTAGTTGTTTTAATTGTTCTAGTTGTTTTAGTTGTTTAGTTGTTTTAGTTGTTTGAGTTGTTTGAGTTGTTATTGTTGTTTTAGTTGTTTTAGTTGTTATAGTTTTTTAGCTGTTTAGTTGTTTTAATTGTTTTAGTTGTTATAGTTGGTTGTTTAGTTGTTTTACTTGTTTTATCTGCTTTAGTTGTTATAGGTGTATTAGTTGTTTCAGGTGTTATAGTTGATATAAACTTTATAGTTGTTTTTAGTTGTTTAGTTGTTTTAGTTGTGTTAGTCGTTTTAGTTGTTTAAGTTGTTTTAGTTGTTTTAATTAATTTAGTTGTTTTAGTTGTCTTAGTTGTTTTAGTTGTTTGAGTTTTTATAGTTGTTTAGTTGTTTTATTTGTTTAAGTTGTTACAGTTGTTTTAGTTGTTGTATGTGTTTTAGTTGTTTTAGTTGTTATAGTTGTTTTAGCTGTTATAGTTGTTTTAGTTGTTTTCGTTGTTATAGTTGTTTAGTTTTTTTAGTTTATTTAGTTGTTATAGTTGTTTCAGTTGTTTAAGTTGTTTTAGTTATTAGAGTTGTTTAGTTTTTTTAGTTTATTTAGTTGTTATAGTTGTTTTTGTTGTTATAGTTGTTTTAGTTGTTGCAGTTGTTATAGTTGTTTCAGTTGTTATAGTTGTTTCAGCTGTTATAGTTGTTTTAGTTGTTTTATTTGGTTAAGTTGTTATAGTTGTTTTAGTTGTTGTATGTGTTCTAGTTGTTTTATGTGTTATAGGTGTTTAGGTGTTATATGTGTTATAGGTG
Source organism: Gammarus roeselii (assembly GCA_016164225.1). Taxonomy (NCBI): domain Eukaryota; kingdom Metazoa; phylum Arthropoda; class Malacostraca; order Amphipoda; family Gammaridae; genus Gammarus; species Gammarus roeselii. The sequence continues at coordinate 11,243 of SDVV010027134.1, read as the reverse complement.
TTATAGGTGTTTAAGGTGTTATAGGTGTATTAATTGTTTGAGGTGTTCCAGTTGTTATAGGTGTTTTAGTTGTTTGAGTTGTTTTAGTTGTTTAGTTGTTTACTTGTTTAACTTGTTTAGTTGTTTTATGTGTTTTAGTTGTTTAGTTGATTTAGGTGTTTCATTGTTTTAGTTGTTCTAGTTGTTCCAGGTGTTTTAGTTTTTTGTTGTTCCTGTTTTTTTTAGGTGTTTTAGTTTATTTAGGTGTTCTAGTTTTTTTATGTGTAGTAGGTGTTTTAGTTTTTCTAGGTGTTTTAGTTGTTATAGTTGTTTTAGTTGTTCTAGTTGCTTTAGTTGATTTAGGTGTAGCAGTTACTCTAGGTGTTATAGTTGTTGTAGGTGTTTTAGGTGTTATAGGTGTTATGGTTATTTCAGGTGTTTAGGTTGTTGCGGGTGTTTTAGTTGTTATAGTCCTTATAGTTGTTCTAGTCGTTCTAGTTGTTTTGGTTGCTTTTATGTGTTTTCATTTTTTTAGGTGTTCTAGTTGTTTTAGGTGTTGTAGTTGTTGTAGGTGTTCCAGCTCTTTTAGGTGTTTAGTTGTTCTAGGTGTTTAGTTGATGTTTTTTTATGTGATTTAGGTTTTCAGGTGTTATAGGTGTTCTAGGTGTTTTAGGTGTTATAGTTGTTTTAGATGTTTAGTAGTTTTATGTGTTCAGTTGTTATATGTGTTTTAGTTGTTATAGGTATTATAGTTGTTTAGGTGTTATAGTTGTTTTATGTGTTTTATTTGTTTTAGGTGTTGTGGTTGTTGTAGGTGATTTAGTTGTTCTAGGTGTTCTAGTTGTTGTAGGTTTTTTAGTTATCATAGGTGTTTTAGTTGTTTTAAGTGTTTTAGTTGTTGAAGGTGTTTGGGTCTTATAGGTGTTTTAGGTGGTTTAGGTGTTCTATGTGTTTCAGGTGTTCTAGGTGTTGTAGTTGTTTTAGGCGTTTCAGTTGTTTGAGGTGTTTTATTTGTTATAGGTGTTTTAATTGTTTTAGTTATTCTAGGTGTTTTAGTTGTTTTAGGTTTTCTAGTTTTTATAGGTGTTTTAGTTGTTTTACGTGTTTTAGTTGTTGTATGTGTTATGGGTGTTGTAGGTGTTTTATGTGTTTTAGGTTTTGTATGTGTTTCAGGTGTTATAGGTGTTGTAGTTGTTTTAGGCGTTTCAGTTGTTTCAGTTGTTTCAGTTGTTTTAGTTGTTATAGTTTGTTTTAGTTGTTTTAGTTGTTCTAGGTGTTATAGTTGCTTTAGTTGTTTAGTTGTTTTAGGTGTTTTAGTTGTTCTAGTTGTTTTAGTTGTTCTAGTTGTTTTAGGTGTTGTAGTTGGTTTAGGTGTTTAGTTTTTTATGTGTTTTAGTCGTTTTATTTGTTCAAGTTGTTCTTGGTGTTATAGTTTATTTAGGTATTTAGTTATTTTATGTGTAGTAGGCGTTTTAGGTGTTCTAGTTGTTTTAGGTGATTTAGTTGGTTTAGGTGTTTAGTTTCTTAGGTGTTTTAGTTGTTTTATTTTTTTTAGTTGTTATAGTGGTTTTAGTTGTTTTAATTGTTCTAGGTGTTATAGTTGTGATAGTTGTTTTAGTTGTTATAGTTGTTATAGTTGTTATAGTTGTTTTAGTTTTTATAGGTGTATTAGTTGTTTTAGGTGTTATAGTTGTTGTAGGTGTTTTAGGTGTTCCAGTTGTTATAGGTGTTATAGTTTTTTTAGTTGTTATAGTTGTTTTAGTTGTTCTGGTTGTTATAGTTGTTTTAGTTGTTTTAGTTGTTATAGTTGCTTAGTTGTTTTAGTTGCTTTAGTTATTGTATGTGTTATAGTTGTTTTGGTTGTTTTAGGTGTTTAGTTGTTATAGGTGTTAGTTGTTTTATGTGTTTAGTTGTTATATGTGTTTTAGTTGTCATAGGTGTTCTAGTTGTTGTTAGGTGTTATTGTTGCTTTATGTGTTATAGTTGTTCTAGGTGTTTTAGTTGTTGTACGTGTTTTAATGGTTCTATGGGTTTTTAGTTGTTTTAGTTTTTTAGTTGTTTTAGTTGTTTTATTTGTTTTAATTGGTTAGTTGTTTTAATTGTTTTAGTTGTTATGTGTGTTATAGTTGTTTTAGGTGTTTTAGGGGTTCTAGGTGTTATAGTTGTTTAGTTATTTTATATGTTTTATTTGTTTAGTTGTTATAGTTGTTATAGGTGTTATAGTTGTTTTAGTTGTTTCAGTTGTTTTAGTTGTTTTAGTTGTTGTAGTTGTTTTAGTTGTTTTAGTTGTTTTAGTTGTTACAGTTATTTTGGTTGTTTTAGTTGTTTTAGTTGTTTTAGTTGTTATAGGTGTTATAGTTGTTTTAGGTGTTTTAGCTGTTTTATGTGCTATAGTTGTTCTATTTGTTTTAGGTGTTTAAGGTGTTTAGGTGTTTAGGTGTTGTAGTTGTTTAGTTATTTTTTTGTTTTTTTTTGTTTTAGTTGTTATAGTTGTTTTAGTTGTTTAAGTTGTTTAGTTGTTTTAGTTGTTATAGTTGTTTTAGGTGTTTTAGTTGTTTTAGTTGTTATAGTTGTTCTAGTTGTTTCATTTGTTATAGGTGTTTTTGTTGTTCCAAGTGTTTTAGTTGTTATAGTTGTTTTAGTTGTTATAGTTGTTTTAGTTGTTTTAGTTGTTATAGGTGTTTTAGTTGTTTGAGGTGTTTTAGTTGTTCTAGTTGTTCGAGTTGTTTTAGTTGTTATAGTTGTTTTATGTGTATCAGTTGTTCGAGGTGTTTTAGTTGTTCTAGTTGTTTTAGTTGTTTTAGTTGTTCCATTTGTATTAGTTATTCTAGGTGTTTTAGTTGTTGTAGGTATTTTAGTTGTTCAAGGTGTTCTAGTTGTTTTAGTTTTTAGTTGTTTTAGTTGTTCTAGTTTTTTAGTTGTTGTAGTTGTTTTATTTGTTTTAGTTGTTCTAGTTGTTATAGGAGTTTTAGTTGTTTCAGGTGTTTTAGGTGTTATAGGTGTTATAGTTGTTTAGTTGTTATAGTTGTTTTATTTGTTTTTGTTGTTTTAGTTGTTTAGTTTATTTAATTCTAATAGTTATTTTAGTTACTTTAGTTGTTTAAGTTGTTTCAGTTGTTTTATTGGTTATAGTGGTTATAGGTGTTCTAGTTGTTTTAGATGTTTTAGATGTTGCAGGTTTTTTAGTTGTTATAGGTATTTTGGTTGTTTTAGTTGTTTTAGTCGTTCTAGTTGTGTTAGGTGTTGTAACTATTTTAGATGTTCTAGTTGTTTAGGTGTTTCAGGTGTTTTAGGTGTTTTATTTGTTCTACGTGTTTAAGTTGTTTAAGGTGTTTTAGTTGTTTTAGGTGTTTAGTTGTTTTAGTTGTTTTAGTTGTTCAAGTTGTTTCAGTTGTATTAGTTCTTATATATGATTTAGTTGTTTAGCTGTTATAGTTGTTTTAGTTGTGTCAGGTGTATTAGTTTATTCAGGTATTATAGTTGTTTTATGTGTATTATGTGTTCTAGGTGTTATAGTTGTTGTAGGTGTTTTAGCGGTTTGGTTGTGTTAGTTGTTTTAGTTTTTCAGTTGTTTTAGTTGTATTAGATGTTATAGGTGTTTCAGTTGTTTAGTTGTTATAGTTGTTTTGGTTAAATTAGTTGTTCCAGGTGTATTAGTTGTTATACGTGTTTTAGTTGTTGTAGGTGTTTTAGGTGTTCTGGTTATTTTAGGTGTTATAGTTGTTTAGATGTTTTAGGTGTTTTTGGGTGTTATATATGTTTAAGGTGTTATAGGGGTTCTAGGTGTTTTAGTTGTTTAAGGTGTTTTAGTTGATTTAGGGGATTTAGTTGTCATAGGTGTTCTGATTGTTTAGGTGTTTAATTTGTTCTAGGTATTTTAGTTGTTATAGTTGTTTTAGTTGTTTTATGTGTTTTAGTTGTTTCAGTTGTTTTAGTTGTTTTAGATGATTAGTTGTTTAGCTATTTTATGTGTTTCAGTTGTTTTAGTTGTTTTAGGTGTTATAGTTGTTTCTAGTTGTTCTAGTTGTTTTAGGTGTTTTAGTTATTTTATGTGGTTTAAATGTGCTAGTTGTTTTAGTTGTTTCAGTTGTTTTAGGTGTTTAGTTGTTATAGTTGTTTCAGTTGTTTTAGTTGTTATAAATATTTTAGGTGTTGTAGTTGTTTTAGGTGTTTAGTTGTTATAGTTGTTTTAGTTGTTTTAGTTGTTATAGGTGTCTTGGTTATTTAGTTGTTTAGTTGTTTAGTTGTTTTAGTTGTTTTTTGTTGTTTTAGTTGTTTAGTGGTTTTAGTTGTTTTAGGTGTTCCAGTTGTTTCATTTGTTTCAGTTGTTTTAGTTGTTTTAGTTGTTTTAGTTGTTTTAGTTGTTTAGTTGTTCTAGGTGTTCTAGTTGCTTTAGTTGTTTAGTTCTTTTAGGTGTTTTAGTTGTTTTAGTTGTTTTAGTTGTTCTAGCTGTTTAAGGTGTTGTAGTTGGCTTAGTTGTTTAGTTTTTTCTGTGTTTTAGTCGTTTTATTGGTTCTAGTTGTTCTAGGTGTTATAGTTTATTTAGGTATTATTTATTTTATGTGTAGTAGGTGTTTTAGGTGTTCTAGTTGTTTTAGGTATTATAGTTGGTTTAGGTGTTCAGTTTTTTAGGTGTTTAGTTGTTTTATTTTGCTTTAGTTGTTTTAGTTGTTTAAGTTGTTATAGGTGTATTAGTTGTTTTAGGTGTTATAGTTGTTGTAGGTGTTTTAGGTGTTCCAGTTGTTTTAGGTGTTGTAGTTGTTTTAGTTGTTCTGGTTGTTATAGTTGTTTTAGTTGATTTAGTTGTTATAGTTTTTTAGTGGTTTTAGTTGTTTTAGTTGTTTAGTTGTTTTAGTTGATTTAGTTGCTATATGTGTTATAGTTGTTTTAGGTGTTTTAGGTGTTCTAGTTGTTTAGTTATTTTATTTGTTTTATTTGTTGAGTTGTTATAGTTGTTTTAGTTGTTTTAATTGAGCTAGTTGTTTTGTTGTTATAGTTGTTTTAGGTGTTATAGTTGTTTTAGTTGTTTCAGTTGTTTGAGTTGTTTTAAGTGTTTCAAAGGTTTTAACTGTTCTAGGTGTTTTAATTGTTATAGGTGTTTTAGTTGTTTCATTTGCTCTAGTTGTTTTAGGTGTAATAGTTGGTTTATGTGTTATAGTTGATTTAGTAGTCTAGTTGTTTTAGTTGTTTTAGTTGTTTTAGTTGTTGTAGTCGTTTAGTTGTCTTAGTTGTTTCAGTTGTTTTAGTTAATTTAGTTGTTTTAGTTGTCTTAGTTGTTTTAGTTGTTTAGTTGTTATAGTTGTTTAGTTGTTTTAGTTGTTTTAGTTGTTTCAGTTGTTATAGTTGTTGCAGTTGTTTTAGTTGTTTTAGTTGTTATAGTTGTATAGATGTTTTAGGTGTTTTAGTTGTTATAGTTCTTTCAGTTTGATATAGTTGTTTCAGTTGTTTTTTGTTGTTTTAGCTGTTTTAGTTGTTTAAGTTGTTTTAGTTAATTTAGTGGTTATAGTTGTCTAAGTGGTTTTAGTTGTTTGAGTTGTTATAGTCGTTTAGTTGCTTTAGTTGTTTTAGTTAATTTATGTGTTGTAAATGGTTTAGGTGTTTCAGTTGTTTAGGTGTTTTAGTTTTTCAGTTGTTTTAGTTGTTTTAGGTGTTCTAGTTGTTTTAGGTGTTGTAGTTGTTTAGGGTGTTTTAGTTGTTTTAGATGTTTTAGTTGTTCTATGGGTTTTAGTTCTTGTAGGTATTTTAGGTGTATTAGATTTTTCAGGTGTTCTAGGTGTTTTAAGTGTTTTATGTGTTTTAGGTGGTTAGGTGTTCTATGTGTTTCAGGTGTTCAAGGTGTTTTAGGTGCTTAGGCGTTTAGTTGTTTTGGGTGTTTCAGTTGTTTTAGATGTTTAGTTGTTTTATGTGTTTTAGTTAGTATAGGTGTTTTTGTTGTTTTAGTGGTTTTAGTTGTTTCAAGTTGTTTTAGTTGTTATAGTTTTTAGAGTTGTTCCAGTTGTTTTAGTTGTTATAGTTGTTTTAGTTGTTGAAGTTGTTTTAGTTGTTCTAGTTGTTTCAGTTGTTACAGTTGTTTTAGTTGTTCTAGTTGTTCTAGTTGTTTAGTTGTTGTAGGTGTTATGGTTGTTTTAGGTGTTTTAGCTGTTTTATGTGCTATAGTTGTTCTATTTGTTTTAGGTGTTAAGGTGTTTAGGTGTTCTAGGTGTTTTAGTTGTCATAGGTGTTCTGATTGTTTAGGTTTTTTATTTGTTTTAGGTATTTTAGTTGTTTTAGTTTTTATAGTTGTTTTTAGGTGTTTTAATTGTTTCAGTTGTTTTAGTTGTTTTAGTTGATTAGTTGTTTAGTTATTTTGTGTGTTTCAGTTGTTTAAGTTGTTTTAGGTGTTTAAGTTGTTCGAGTTGTTCTAGTTGTTCTAGGTGTTTTTAGTTATTTTATGTGGTTTAGTTAGTCTAGTAGTTTTAGTTGTTTCCGTTTCTTTAGGTGTTTAGTTGTTATAGTTGTTTCAGTTGTTTTAGTTGTTATAGTTGTTTTAGGTGTTGTAGTTATTTTAGGTGTTTTGGTTGTAATAGTTGTTTTAGGTGTTATAGGTGTTATGGATTTTATATGTGTTTTTACGTGTTGTAGGTGTTTAAAGTAGTTCTTTGTGTTTTAGGTGTTGTAGTTGTTCTAGGTTTCTTAGTTGTTTAGGTGTTATAGTTGTTTTTAGAAGTTATGAAGGTTGTAGGGGTTTCAGTTGTCCTAGGTGATATAGTTGTTTTAGTTGTTTTAGTTGTTTTAGTTGTTTTAGTTGTTTAAATGTTATAGGTTTTTATGTGTTTTAGATGTTTTAGGTATTATAGGTGTCTCAGTTGTTTAGGTGTTTAGTTTTTTTGTGTGTTTTAGTTGTTTAGTTGTTTAGTTGTTTTTTGTTGTTTTAGTTGTTTAGTTGTTTTAGTTAATTTAGGTGTTTCAGTTTTTTCAGTTGTTTCAGTTGGTTCAGTTGTTCTAGTTGTTTTAGTTGTTTTCGTTGTTTTACTTGTTCTAGGTGTTATAGTTGTTTTAGTTGTTATAGTTGTTATAGTTGTTTAGGTGTATTAATTGTTTTAGGTGTTATAGTTGTTGTAGGTGTTTTAGGTGTTTCAGCTGTTGTAGGTGTCTTAGTTGTTAAGGTGTTTTAGTTTTTTTGTGTGTGTTTTAGTTGTTTAGTTGTTTAAGTTGTTTTTTGTTGTTCTAGTTGTTTAGTTGTTTTAGTTGTTTTAGTTGTTTTAGGTGTTTCAGTTGTGTCAGTTGTTTCAGTTGTTTCAGTTGTTTTAGTTGTTTAGTTGTTTCAGTTGTTTTAGGTGTTTAGTTGTTCTAATTGTTTTAGTTGTTTTAGTTGTTCTAGGTTTATTAGTTGTTCGGGGTGTTTTAGTTGTTGTAGGTGTTATAGGTGTTATAGGTGTTATGGTTGTTCAAGGTGTTTTAGTTGTTTTTGATGTCACAGGTGTTGTAGGTTTTTAGGTGTTTGAGGTGTTTTATATGTTTTAGGTGTTGTAGTTGTTTTAGGTGTTATAGTTGTTCAAGGTGTTATAGTTGTTTAGTTGTTTTAGTTGTTATATTTGTTCTAGTTGTTCTAGTTGTTTTAGTTGTTTAGTTGTTTCAGTTGTTTTAGTTGTTATAGTTGTTTTATGTGTTTTATTTGTTATAGGTGTTATAGTAGTTTAGGTGTTTTTGTAGTTTTTTTGTTGTTGTTTTAGTTGTTTTAGTTGTTTTAGTTGTTATAGTTGTTTTAGTTGTTTTAGTTCTTTAGTTGTTTAGTTGTTTTAGTTGTTATTGTAACTTAGGTGTCCTTGTTGTTTTCGATGTAATAGTTGTTTTAGGTGTTTTAGTTGTTTTAGTTGTTTTAGGTGTTGTAGTTGTTATAGTTGTTTAGTTTATTTAGTTGTTTTAGTTCTTTATGTGTTTTAGCTGTTTTAGATTGTCTAGATGTTTTAGGTGTTCTAGGTGTTTAGATGTTTTAGTTGTTTCAGTTGTTATAGGTGTTATAGTTGTTTTATGTGTTCTAGTTGTTTTATGTGTTCTAGTTGTTCTTGGTGTTTTAGTTATATTAGTTGTTTTAGTTGTTTTAGTCGTTCTAGTCGTTATAGTTGTTATAAATTGTTTTTTAGTTGTTCTAGTTGTTATAGTTGCTTTAGTTATTTTAGTTGTTATAGTTATTTTAGTTGTTCAAATTGTTTTAGTTGTTATAGTTGTTTTAGGTATTTTAGTTGTTATAGATGTTTTAGATGTTTTAGTTGTTTTAGATGTTATAGTTGCTTAAGTTTTTCTAGTTGTTCTAGTTGTTTTAGTTGTTTTAGTTGTTTTAGTTGTTTTAGTTGTTTTAGTTGTTTTAGTTGTTTATGTGTTTTAGATGTTTTAGATGTTTAAGATGTTTCAAGTGTTCTAGGTGTTTAGATGTTCTAGTTGTTTCAGTTGTTATATGTGTTATAGTTGTTTTATGTGTTTTAGTTGTTCTAGGTGTTTTAGTTTTATTAGTTGTTTTAGTTGTTCTAGTCGTTCTAGTCGTTCTAGTTGTTTTAGTTGTATTAGTTGTTTTAGTTGTTCTAGTTGTTTAAGTAGTTTTAGTTGTTTTAGTTGTTTTAGTTGTTTTAGTTGTTATAGTTGTTTAGTTGTTTTAGTTGTTTTAGTTATTATAGTGGTTTATTTGTTCTAGTTGTTTTATATGTTTTATTTGTTATAGGTGTATCAGTTGTTTTAGGTGTTCTAGATGTTGTAGGGTTTTTTGGTGTTTCAGTTGTTTCATGTGTTATAGTTGTTTTAGTTGTTTTAATTGTTTTTGTTGTTCTAGTTGTTCTAGTTGTTTTAGTTGTTTTAGTTGTAATAGTTGTTTTTAGTTGTTATAGTTGTTCTAGGTGTTATAATTGTTTTAGGTGTTATAGGTATTCTAGGTGTTATAGTTGTTTTAGTTGTTTTAGTTGTTTTAGTTGTTATAGTTGTTTTAGTTGTTATAGTTGTTCAAGTTGTTTTAGTTGTTATAGTTGTTTTAGTTTTTCTAGTTGTTTTAGGTGTTTTAGTTGGCTTAGGTGTTTAGTTTTTTAGGTGTTTTAGTTGGTTTAGTTGTTTAGTTGTTTTATGTGTTTAGTTGTTTTAGTATTTTTAGGTGTTTTGGTTGTTTTAGTTGTTCTAGTTGGTTTAGGTGTTGTAGTTGGTTTATGTGTTTTAGTTTTTTATGTGTTTTAGTCGTTTCATTTGTTCTAGTTGTTCTAGGTGTTATAGTTTATTTTTAATTATTCTAGATATTTAATGTGTAGTAGGTGTTTTAGGTGTTCTAGTTGTTTTAGGTGTTCTAGTTATTTTAGTTGTTTTATTTGTTCTAGTTGTTTTAGTTGTTTTAGTTGTTTTAATTTTTCTAGGTGTTATAGTTGCTATAGGTATTTTAGTTGTTGTAGTTGTTATAGTTGTTTTAGTTGTTATAGTTGTTATAGGTGTATTAGTTGTTTTAGGTGTTATAGTTGTTGTAGGTGTTTTACGTGTTCCATTTGTTTTAGGTGTTATAGTTGTTTTAGTTGTTTTAGTTGTCCTGGTTGTTATAGTTGTTTTAGTTGTTTTAATTGTTATAGTTGTTTAGTTGTTTAGTTGTTTAGTTGTTGTAGTTATTTTAAGTGTTATAGTTGTTTTAGTTGTTTAATGTGTTTTAGTTATTATAGGTGTTTAGTTGTTTTATGTGTTTAGTTGTTATATGTGTTTCAGTTGTTATAGGTGTTCCAAATGTTTTTAGGTGTTATTATTGTTTTAGGTGTTATTGTTGCCATAGGTGTTTTAGTTGTTGTATGCGTTTTAGTTAATCTAGGCGTTTAAGTTGTTTTAGGTTTTTAGTTGTTATAGGTGTTTCAGTAGTTTTAGTTTTTCAGTTGTTTTAGTTGCTTAGTTGTTTTAGTTGTTTTAGTTGTTATAGTTGTTTTAGGTGTTATAGTTGTTTTAGTTGTTTCAGTTGTTATAGTTGTTCTAGTTGTTGCAAATGTTTTAGCTGTTATAGGTGTTTTAGTTTTTTATTTGTTCTTGTTGTTGTAGGTGTAATAGTTGTTTTAGGTGTTATAGTTGATTTAGTCGTTTAGTTGTTTCTAGTGTTTTTAGTTGTTTCAGTTGTTTTAGTCGCTTAGTTGTCTTAGTTGTTTTAGTTGTTTTAGTTAATTTAGTTGTTTTAGTTGTCTTAGTTGTTATAGTTGTTTGAGTTGTTAGAGTTGTTTAGTTGTTTTAGTTGTTTTATTTGTTTCAGTTGTTATAGTTGTTTAAGTTGTTTTAGTTGTTTTAGTTGTTATAGTTGTTTAGTTGTTTTAGGTGTTTTAGTTGTTATAGTTGTTATAGTTTGATATAGTTGTTATAGTTGTTTTTTGTTGATTCAGTTGTTTTTGTTGTTATAGTTGTTTTAGTTGTTCTAGTTGTTTTAGTTGTTATAGTGGTTTAGTAGTTATAGGTGTTTTAGTTTTGTAGATGTTTTAGTTGTTTTAGGTCTTATAGTTGCTATAAGTGTTTTAGTTGTTTTAGTTGTTCTAGTTGTTATAGTTGTTTCAGTTGTTTCAGTTGTTTTGGTTGTTTTAGTTGTTATAGTTGTTTAGTTGTTTTAGTTGTTTCAGTTGTTATAGTTGTTTTAGTTGTTATAGTTGTTTCAGCTGTATTAGTTGTTTTAGTTGTTTTATTTGTTTAAGTTGTTATAGTTGTTTTACTTGTTGTATTTGTTTTAGTTGTTTTATGTGTTTTAGTTTATTTGGGTGTTTAGTTGTTTTATGTGTTTAGGTGTTTAGGTGTTTAGTTATTTTATGTGTTCAGTTGTTATATGTGTTTTAGTTGTTATAGGTGTTTTATTTGTTAAAGGTGTTATAGTTGTTATAGGTGTTTTAGTTGTTGTAGGTGTTTTAGTTGTTCTAGGTGTTCTAGTTGTTCTAGGTCTTTTAGTTGTTATAGGTGTTTCAGTTGTTTTAGGTGTTTTAGTTGTTGTAGGTGTTTGGGTGTTATAGGTGTTTTAGGTGGTTTAGGTGTTCTATGTGTTTCAAGTGTTCTAGGTGTTGTAGTTGTTTTAACCGTTTCAGTTGTTTGAGATGTTTTAGGTGTTTTAATTGTTCAGGTGTTCTAGTTGTTCTTTGTGTTTTAGTTATATAGGTGTTTTAGTTGTTTTTGTTGTTTTTCAGTTGTTTTAGTTGTTCTATATGTTATAGTTGTTTTAGTTGTTTTAGTTGTTATAGATGTTTTAGTTGGTATAGTTGTTTCAGTTGTTTAAGTTGTTTTAATTGTTTTAGTTGTTATAGTTGTTA
>SDVV010027133.1:0-12152 GCA_016164225.1 Gammarus roeselii | reverse complement strand
CTGTACGTGCATTCAACAAGTAACGCTGTACGTGCATTCAAAAAGTAACGCTGTTCGTGCATTGAACAAGTAACGCTGTACGTGCATTCAACAAGTAAAGCTGTTCGTGCATTCATCAAGTAACGCTGTACGTGCATTCAAAAAGTAACGCTGTTCGTGCATTGAACAAGTAACGCTGTACGTGCATTCAACAAGTAAAGCTGTTCGTGCATTCATCAAGTAACGCTGTACGTGCATTCAACAAGAAACGCTCCACGTGCACTCAACATGACATTTTGGAATCAAGGAAAATAATGTTTCATTTCGAACAACACCCTCATTCTGTTTACAGACTTATAGCCTCGTTTCTATGCACACTATCCAAATAACGTTTCTTCGACGGCCACTATAACTATCACGTTATGTGAACGGCATCTTTAAAGTGCCTAGCCTCGTTTCTATGCACACTATCCAAATAACGTTTCTTCGACGGCCACTATAACTATCACGTTATGTGAACGGCATCTTTAAAGTGCCTAGCCTCGTTTCTATGCACACTATCCAAATAACGTTTCTTCGACAGCCAATATAACTATCACGTTATGTGAACGGCATATTTAAAGTGCCCGCAGAAATCTTCGCAATTTTGAAATGTAGACCTAACACAATTACTATTGGTCTAAGAACCTCGTCGAACTCGACGCCAATAAACATGTTCAACAAAGAGTTCAACACACATCATTTGTGCCACACTTTACATTGGAAAACTTCCCCCGAAGAGCGTCCAAACACATGTTACAAAACTTTCCTCACATCGTGTCCAAAGAATAGCTAAACAAACTTTTCCCATTGTATATCCTAACAACACCTGAAAAAAGTTTCTCCTTGCATCATCCACGCCTCAACCAAACAAACTTTCCCCACTCGGTATTCAAACCACACCTAACCAGCACAGCGCTCTTCCCCATCTCATCCCTGCCTGACGTGACGACCCACTTTACACCCCTGAACTAGTGGCAGACTGTATCCATAATACCGACACAACAATCTTCCCCCCACCCACAACCCAACTTCTTCGACTGAGTGTTTACCGACGACAAAGCGTTGCGACTTTTACTGCTAGGAAACGTTGGGCAAAATAATCCCTTTAAATACTTTGCACAATCACTCTATCCACGTTTGACCCATCAGTATTGGACAAAGTTTGTTGAAAAATGAGTTAAGATACAGTATCTTGCCCAATACAAAAGTGGTTCCGTATTTTACTTCTGAACAGTGTGGGACAGGAAACTGTAGCTGTCACTTTCCCAACGGCTTCTACCAGGTTCACCCCCTGAAAATCGGACACTATCTACGATAAAATAACTAGATAGAGTGTCTAGCCCAAGCAATGTTGCGGCACTCGTCTTCTCATATTGCTCGTGCAACAAGAGGAGAAGAAGAAGGAGAAGAAGAGGCGATGGTATTCCAGGATTCAATTCCAAGTCATGTTCAATTTATGAGGGAAGTTGAGCCACAAAACGCCCGTAAATTTCCCGTTGGGAGCAGATGTTCCAATCCAATGACGTTACCTCGTCGTCTAGAGAGTGGTTGGTGCTCCAGAGTGATTGATCTTAAGATGCCTGTTTTATTGGGTGGGAAGGTTGTTATAATTGCTTGTGTGACTGGTGTTAAAGAGTGGTTGATCTTAAGATGCCTGTTTTATTGGGTCGGGAGGTTGTAATGAGTGCTTGTGTGACTGGTACTCCAGAGTGATTGATCTCAAGATGACTGTTTTATTGGGTCGGGAGGTTGTAATGTTTGCTTGTGTGACGTGTTCCAGAGTGATAGATCTTAAGATGCCTGTTTTATTGGGTCGGAAGGTTGTTATAATTGCTTGTGTGACTGTTGTTAAAGAGTGGTTGATCTTAAGATGCCTGTTTTATTGGGTCGGGAGGTTGTAATAATTGCTTGAATGACTGGTGCTCCAGAGTGATCGATTTTGAGATGCCTGTTTTGTTAAGTCGGGAGGTTTTAATAAGTGCTTGTGTGACTGGTGCTCCAGAGTGATTGATCTTAAGATGCCTGTTCTATTGGGTCGGAAGGTTGTTATAATTGCTTGTGTGACTGGTGTTAAAGAGTGGTTGATCTTAAGATGCCTGTTTTATTGGGTCGGAAGGTTGTTATAATTGCTTGTGTGACTGGTGTTAAAGAGTGGTTGATCTTAAGATGCCTGTTTTATTGGGTCGGGAGGTTGTAATAATTGCTTGGGTGACTGGTGCTCCAGAGTGTAGATCTTTAGATGCTTGTGTGTTTGGGTCGGGAGGGTATAATAAGCGCTTGTGTGTCAAAGCGTGTTTTGTGGATCTGACCTGTCGGTATGAATTCTGTTCTATTGTGTTGCAGTAATTGGTTGTGTGATCTGTGTTGAAGTTGTGAATCCTGTTCTATTGGGTCGAACGGTTGCAGTAATTGGTTGTGTGATCTGTGTTGAAGTTGTGAATCCTGTTCTATTGGGTCGAACGGTTGCAGTGATTGGTGTTGTGAATCCTGTTCTATCGGGTCGAACGGTTGCAGTAATTGGTTGTGTGATTGGTGTTGGTGTTGTGAATCCTGTTCTATTGGGTTGAACGGTTGTAGTAACTGGCTGTGTGACTCTGTTGATATTGTGAATCCTGTTCTATTGGGTTGAACGGTTGCAGTAATTGGTTGTGTGATTGGTGTTGTGAATCCTTTTCTATTTGGTTGAACGGTTGCAGTAATTGGTTGTGTGATTGGTGTTGGTGTTGTGAATCCTGTTCTATTGGATCAAACGGTTGCAGTAATTGGCTGCGTGACTGTGTTGATGTTGTGAATCCTGTTCTATTGGGTCGAACGGTTGCAGTAATTGGTTGTGTGATCTGTGTTGGTGTTGTGAATCCTGTTCTATTGGGTTGACCGGTTGCAGTGATTGGTGTTGTGAATCCTGTTTTATCGGGTCGAACGGTTGCAGTAATTGGTTGTGTGATTGGTGTTGGTGTTGTGAATCCTGTTCTATTGGGTTGAACGGTTGTAGTAACTGGCTGTGTGACTGTGTTGATGTTGTGAATCCTGTTCTTTTGAGTCGAACGGTTGCAGTAATTGGTTGTGTGATTGGTATTAGTGTTGTGAATCCTGTTCTATTGGGTTGAACGGTTGTAGTAACTGGCTGTGTGACTGTGTTGATGTTGCGAATCCTGTTCTATTGGGTCGAACGGTTGTAGTAATTAGTTGTGTGACTGTGTTGATGTTGTGAATCCTGTTCTATTGGGGCGAATGGCTGCAGTAATTGGTAGTGTGATTGGTGTTGATGTTGTGAATCCTGTTCTATTGGGTTGAACGACTGCAGTAATTGGTTGTGTGATCTGTGTTGATGTTGTTAATCCTGTTCTATTGGGGCGAACGGCTGCAGTAATTGGTAGTGTGATTGGTGTTGATGTTGTGAATCCTGTTCTATTGGGTTGAACGACTGCAGTAATTGGTTGTGTGATTGGTGTTGATGTTGCGAGTCCTTTTCTATTGGGTCGAACGGCTGCAGTAATTGGTTGTGTGATTGGTGGTGTTTTGAAGCCAGTTACATTAAACGAAACGTTTGTAATAAGAGGTTGCGTGTTCGTGTCGTGCTGTCGGTTTTATTGGGTCGGGCGGTTGAAATGAGTGTTTGCGTCTTTGCCGTTTGTGTTATGAAACCTGTTTTATTGGGTCGTCCTGTTTAAATCAGTGTAGTGTAGAGCGGTTGTAATCCGTGACGTCATTACATGCCGTGTTCGTGTTATGGAGCCTGTTTTATGGGGTCGAGCGGTTGTAATCCGTGGCGTCATTACATGCCGTGTTCGTGTATTAATCAGTGGTGTCGGTACATGCCGTGTTTGTGTTGTGACGCCTGTGCCGGTAAAAACACCACACATTGAGTTGTATTCCTCCCTCTTTCCTACCATCGTCCAATCCCCAGTCGCGAGATTTACAATACATAATTTGTCAGACCTATTTTTGATGGGAGTTCATCAACGCGAGAGCTCTCAATAAATTTGAATGCGAAAAAAATTCCCTGCTCGGGATTGTAAGAAGAGATAAATTAACCCCGGTTGTTAATGAGTTTCCTCCATTCGTTCCCTGTCCTTCGTCATGAATATTTTGAGAATGTATTTTTAATCAGAAATGAGGATATCTAGTTTGCATTACACGTGTTTCCTTGTTTATATAAAAGCGTCTGTTTAAGATTTGATGGGGATAATGATTCTGAACATAACTGGTATGCAAATGAGCAGGATTATTAAGAAATACGTTAATTTTTTATCTGGAAACTGTGATGTTCCAGAGATGGATGAACAGGATTGAAATTGAATGTAAGTTAGACAGAAAATCCTGAAATGGAATGAAAACCCACATTGAAAACAAATGCGATGAATGGCACTTTATAATTTTTAAAGTAAATCAGCGTATTGAGGGTAACATTTTCGAGTATTTATATTAAACCGTTGAATTGTTGAAAGTCGAGGATGACAGAGAGGCTGACATTATTGCTGTGGGTTGTGGTGCATGGATGACGGTTTTTGGAGAGATGCATTTTACAGACATTACTAGGGAAGATATGCAGGAGGCGGTGGAGGTGATGAAAGCAGGGAAAGCCCCTGGTTTTGACGGCGTTGCGACTGAGTGCCTAGAAAGGGTGGAATAACGATTGTCGTATGGTTGGTGAGGCTATTGAACATTTGTTTTGTGGCGGGCGTGGTCCCGACTGAGTAGCGCAGTGCCTGCATTGTCCCGCTGTATAAGGGCAAATGCTATGTGTGGTTGGTATGTTGTACGGGAGAGGGCTGATCAAAGGGATTAGAGACTGTAAGGACTGCGCAATTGGAGAGGAACAGTGTGGCTTTAGGAGTGTTAGAGGTTGTGCCGATCAAATTTTTGCAGTGAGACAGGTCTGTGAGAAGTACTCTCGGTTACAAAGATAGAGAACTCATTTTTAATTCACGTTTTATTTAAACTTCATTTAAATCAAATTGGATGTAGTTAGGTGTTTTTATGGTTATATGTTTACAGCCAAACGTCTGGAGGAAATGCAAATATGTAAATGCATACTATAAAACATACAATCTTGGTGCAGTGATTTCGTAAATAAAACGCGAAATTAAAAATAAGGTCTCTATCTGTGTAACCGATAGTACCTTGCAAAGGGAAAGGATGTGTTCTGGGCTTTCATAGATATGGAAAAGGCATACGACAGGATTGACAGGGAAGCGCTGTGGAGGGTGTTGCGTTTGTATGGAGTGAGCGGACATCTGTTGAAAGAGGTGCAGAGTTTCTATGTTTGCAGCCGAGCATGTGTCAGAGTGGGATGCGAGGTGAGTGATTGGTTCACAGTGAAAGTGGGTCTGGGACAAGGCTGCGCAATGTCTCCCTGGCTGTTCAACCTCTATATGGATGGAGTGGTCAGGGAGGTGAACGCGGGTGTGCTGGGTCGTGGCTTGGAGCTATTGGAAGAGAATGGGTGGAGTTGGCAGTTGAACCAGTTGCTGTTTGCGGATGATACGACACTGGTGGCGGATTCAGAGGAGAAGCTATGTAGGCTAGTGTCTGAGTTTGGTAGAGTGTGTGAGTGGAGGAAGCTCCGAGTGATCGTGGGTAAAAGTAAAGTAATGAGATGCTCGAGAACTGTTGATGCGAGCAGAATTAAATGGAGAGCTCATGGAGGAAGTTCAGTGTTTTAAGTATCTGGGCTCCCATGTGGATAAAACTGAACTAACGGAAACTGAGGTGAAGTCGCGATTGAAGGAGGGGTGAAAAGTGTTGGGTGCACTGAGGAGTGTAATTTGCTGCAGGACGTTGGGGATGGGAGCCAAGTGGAGAATGGTTGTGAATGGATGAGTTTTGACGCTGCCATGACGTTCTTTCTCGTCTCGTTGAGAACCGATATGGCCGTGGGTTGGGGGGGGGGGGGCACGGTCATCATGACGCAGCGGGGGTAAACCAGTCATGCAGTCGGGCCCTTCTGCTGACACGGACCTCGAACCGCACTTGTGACATAGAGTGTGTGTTGTGGGGTTTCCGACCGGACCTTTTCGCGCAGAAGAGCTAAGTTGTGTAAGTGTGAGCGTATGGGAGTGTGAGGTGCGTCTTGTCGTCGGCCCCCCTCCCCTCCCCTCCCATGAGCCTCGGCCTAGTGTCTGTATTCGTTTCTGTAACGAAAACAATATTTTACGTCATTTAATTTAGGTTTCAAAAGTAATTTAACGTTTTAAGGGTAACTATTAAGAAAGCATAATACGCCGTAACGAAAATAATGTTTTGCGTCATTCAATTTATGTTGTAGGATTCGATGCGTATGTACAGTGAACCCTAAAACTCATTTGGGATGTAACTAACAAATCTCCGTAGTTTGTCAAGAAATTGTCAATAGTCGTTGACACATATTTTTACTCTGGTTTTTATTTTGCAGTTGAAGCACGTCATTCACTATTTATGGTAACTTGTGATGAGCATAGCAATGCCAAGCAATTACACGACCCATGCAACTGCAAATGGCGCTTCTGCCAGCCGTATCATGGCCCGTTGATGATGTGCTCATTTGCGCTCTAATTGCTCGATGATAAACTTGGAACGTGTCTATGGATTGTTTCTACCATCAATAACCGCTGCGGTCTGTGGTTTGACCGCTGCGGCTTGTGGTTAGACCGCTGCGGCCTGTAGTTTGACCTCTGCGACCTGTGGTTTGACCGCTGCGGTCTGTAGTTTGGCCACTGCGGGCTGTGGTTTGACCGCTGCGGTCTGTGGTTTGACCGCTGCGGCCTGTGGTTTGACCGCTGCGGCCTGTGGTTTGACCACTGCGGGCTGTGGTTTGACCGCTGCGGTCTGTGGTTTGACCGCTGCGGTCTGTGGTTTGACCGCTGCGGCCTGTGGTTTGACCGCTGCGGTCTGTGGTTTGACCGCTGCGGCCTGTGATTTGACCGCTGCGGCCTGTGGTTTGACCGCTGCGGTCTGTGGTTTAACCGCTGCGGTCTGTGGTTTGACCGCAGCAGCATGTGGTTTGACCGCTGCGGTCTGTGGTTTGACCGCTGCGGCCTGTAGTTTGACCACTGTGGTCTGTGGTTTGACCGTTTCGGCCTGTGGTTTGACCGCTGCGGTCTGTGGTTTGACCACTGCGGCCTGTGGTTTGACCGCTGCGGCTTGTGGTTTGTTAGCGTCAGGCTGCCCTGCTTGTGGGGGTATGGAATGCTACGTAGACCATAAAAGAATATAACAACATATATCAAAATTACGCGAGTAGTTATAAATGTGTGAGGCTACATAAATATGATGTAAATTATTTCGCCTTCATAACATTTTCAATCTTATTCAACAGACAAACTCGAAAACAATATGGTTGAACATGTAACGAATATATGCTGCTAGACCCGTGCCTGCTGAACTAAAGAAGGATGAACCTTTTTGGTGGAGTTTAATTGATTTTCATACAAGCATTTTCTGCATCATCATTTAAGATTTACACACTCGGAGTACATGTTTACTCAGGTGTTCTCAATTGCTCCTCATTTAATTTCCCATACTTCAATGTATATGCAAGCTTTGAACGACATGTTTTGACCTGCATGTTTCAGGCCTCCGGCACACGCCATCGTGTAGCGGCGCAGTCAGAAGGGAGTTCAGGGCGTCAAATTTTTGGCAGTCTTATGGCAATGTAAAATAGTGTTCCGGTACAGATTCCACTACTCTGTCTGATTTCGCTGAGGAAGTTTTAGAAATAAAATTTCAAGAAGCTATCTTGGTATCGTATTTTGCTCTAAACTAATGGTCGGTCCACCGTTAGTCATTGTTAACCCGCCCATTAACTTTCATTAGTCATTGATAACCCGCCCATTAATTTCCATTAGTCATTGTTAACCCGCTCATTAACTATATTTGTTTTTGTTAACCTGCCCATTAACTTCCATTAATCTTTGTTAACCCGCCCATTAACTTCCATTCGTCATGGTTACCCCTCCCATTAACTTCCAACTGGGGTTATGAAGTCTTTTAACAGGGCCGTAGGTTGAATGCCGTGTTGATTATAACATAGTAAAACTTAGAAAATATGTGCTTCAAATGTTTATAGGGAGCGTTCGTTACGGGGATAATGTTCATGGATCTCTCCAGTGCTTCATGACCGACTTTTCGTTTGCCTTGCCCGGCTCTCAAAGTTGTCAATTGAGGAAATGAACATTTGTAGCTGATAATTGACATACGATCCTGTTTAGTAGTTATTGATAGGGAAACACATCGGGTCAGGTTACAATATTCAGAATTTCTGGATTTAGATTCAAGACAATCTACCGCGCTTCTCTGCCTGAACCAAAGCGTTTTCCAATTTACATGACATACGGATAAGCATACTGCAAGCATTTTTTTCTCTTATTTTACCAGGCATACTAACAACAATCGTTTCCAATTTACTAGGCATAGTTATTCATCTTGGGCCATAAATGTATACTGCTCGCTAAAAGCTGCCTGATTGATGGAACTTAACAGTATTTGTTGATTCGCGGTCCGTGAAATTTTATAATATCCAAATTTTTAGCAATTGAGTGCACGACAAAAAAAATCGATGTTGTCTGATTATTTCCGTACCGTCACGATAAAAATTTACTCTACTCCATCGAGAAAATACGGTACATCACGGTTCCGGTAACGGTACACCCCGGTTCCGGTTACGGTACACCCCGGTTCTGGTTACAGTACACACCGGTCACGGTACACCCCGTTTCCGGTTACGGTATACCCCGGTTCCGGTTACAGTACACCTGTTATGGTAAAATATTTTCAAGTTGTTATAATCAGGTAAATGCAAGGTAAAAATGATTAAACAGTTGTTTTATAATATTATTTTGGATAAAAAACAAAGTAACAAGTCAACAGGTAAACTCTCAATAGAGCACTGAACATTGATTGTAATATAACGGACACAACGTAACAAAAGTGTAAAAGAACAGCAAAAATAAATGTAAGTGTAAAGCGTAGAGCGTAAGCGTAGCGTCATCTACTCGATGGCTTCAGCTGATGGAATTATTATTATTATTATTGTTATTATTATTATTATTATTATTATTATTATTAAATCATTTATTTCCATCGTCTAGCAATGGGTTTTCAATTTATCTTACATTAAACATAACACTTCATTATCATGTACACTATTTGGATTACCGTAATTAATAGTTCAATTGAATTCGTCGCAGCCCATCGCTAGTATGCCGCCGGTTCTTATATTATGCAACAAATTATATATTACAATATTATAATCAATGATCAGTCTTGAGATCTACCCTTTTAGTACTGTACCCTGAAATAAATGTGGGAGGGTCTTGTTTATGTGTATGAAGTGATCCTCCAATAAGAGGACCATTCACTTTTTTTGGACCATCTAAAGAGGCGGGGCGTACTAATACCCTGACCTTATTGGCACACTTACAATTTAGTCCGTTAACGAATTTTGTTGGCTCCTCCCATCCTTTGTTACAATTTACGATAACCCTGAGCTTAACACTACCCTTCTACGTTATTGGATACCGGCTACACAATGCTGAATTGTCAAGCTTACCAGGATGGTCTAATTACCTTTCCCTCGTCATCGTCTCCCACTTCATGTAATCCATATGGGGGACCACCTGCTTCTCTAAACAAACATCGGAGGGCTATCAAAAATAGGCAAGGCAAGGGATTTCTTCTTGTAACTTCTAGGGATAACAGGCCTAAGGCCTACACTGTTTCTAAGGCACACACTACGCAGCTGTTAACGGATGCTGATCATAACACACCCCGGTTATGGTTAAGGTACACCCCGGTTCCGGTTTTACGGTACACACAGGTTCCGGTTCACCCCGATTCCTGCTACGATTCACTCCGATTCCGGTTACGGTACACTCCGGTTCCGGTCACGGTCGGTACACCCCGGTTTCGGTTACGGAATACCACGGATCCTGTTACGATACACCCCGGTTCCGGTTACGGCATACCCCGGTTCCGGTTGCGGTATACCCTGGTTCCGGTTACGATACACTCCAGTTCCGTTTACGGTATACCCCGTGCCTGTTACTGCACACCCCGGTTACTGTGCACCCCGTTTCTGGTTACGGTACACCCTGGTTCCGGTTACTGTACGTCCCGGTTTCGGTTACTGTACACTCCGGTTCCGGTTACGGTATACTCCGGTTTCGGTTACGGTACACTCCGGTTTCGGTTACGGTACACCCCGGTTCTGGATACGGTGTACCCCGGTTCCAGTTACTTCACACCTCAATTCCTGTCACGGTACACCCCGATTCCTGATACTGTACAACCTAGTTCCGGTTACGATACACCCCGGTTTCGGTTACGGTACACCTCGGTTTCGGTTACGGTACACTTCGGTTAGGATACATCCCGGTTCCAGTTCACCCCGTTTTCGGTACATCCCGGTTCCGGCACACCCGGTTCTGGTTACGATACACCCCGGTTCCGGATACGGTACATCACGGTTCCGGTTACGGTACACCACGGTTCCGGTTACGGTACACCCCGGTCACGGTACACCCGGTTCCTGTTACAGTACACCCCTGTTTCGGTTACGGTACACTCCGGTTACGGCACACCCCGGCTCAGGTACGCCCCGGTTCCGGTACACCCCGGTCTGGTTACGATACACTCCGGTTACGGTACACCTCGGCTCCGGTTACGGTACACCCCGGTTCCGGTTACGGTACACCCCGGTTTTGGTTACGGCACACTCCGGTTACGGCACACCCTGGTTCAAGTACGCCCCGGTTCCGGTACACCCCGGTCTGGTCACGGTACACCACGGTTCCGGTTACGGTACAACCCGGTTCCGGTTGCGGTACACCACGGTTCCGGTTACGGTACACCACGGTTCCGGTTACGGTTCACCACGGTTCCGGTCACGGTTCACCACGGTTCCGGTTACGGTACACCACGGTTTCGGTCACGGTACACCCCGGTTCCGGTTACGGCTCACCACGGTTCCGGTTACGGTCCGCCCCGGTTCCGGACAAGAATATGCCTAAGTGCGATTATAATAGGTTGTGATCATTAACATTTCAAATCCCTGGTATTAATTGCTATCTCGCGCTAATCATTCCATTTTTTAATCATTATTGGAAATATCTCATTGAGATATTTCCAACACGGCTTTTATAGCAGCAGATAAAACGCTCCATATAATGAACAAAATCTTATATGAGCATTTCATGTTATTGAATAAGTCTCCAAACTATTCCAACCCTCCAGTATTGCAACTCATGTGAGGAAATGCCGGTAATAGAAGCAGCTAAGTGCTCCTCTCAAACTGCCCTATCCCTTTCCCGCTCCCTGTTCCAGTGCCTTATGGGTGTTGTAATTAAGCTGCGGGTGTCCGTGTCCAGATGTCGCCTATGGATCATTGAGACGCCCAACACTACCGCCGCTGTAGAGCCACTTGTATAAGATATTGGAGGCATGTTGTGTTGTGCCTTGCGCTAACAGCCTCTGCTGTGTCGCCCCGGGCTGTGCTGCCGCCCAAATAACTTATTGGAGAACGTGTTGTGTTGGGTCTGAGGGTGACATAGCCTCTGTTGTGTCGCCCCGGGCTGTGCTGCCGCTCGCATCTTATTGGTGAACGTGTTGTGTTGTGCCTCTTGCTGACATAGGCTCTGCTGTGTCGCCCCGGGCTGTGCTGCCGCTCGCATCTTATTGGTGAACGTGTTGTGTTGTGCCTCTTGCTGACATAGGCTCTGCTGTGTCGCCCCGGGCTGTGCTGCCGCTCGCATCTTATTGGTGAACGTGTTGTGTTGTGCCTCTTGCTGACATAGGCTCTGCTGTGTCGCCCCGGGCTGTGCTGCCGCTCGCATCTTATTGGTGAACGTGTTGTGTTGTGCCTCTTGCTGACATAGGCTCTGCTGTGTCGCCCCGGGCTGTGCTGCCGCTCGCATCTTATTGGTGAACGTGTTGTGTTGTGCCTCTTGCTGACATAGGCTCTGCTGTGTCGCCCCGGGCTGTGCTGCCGCTCGCATCTTATTGGTGAACGTGTTGTGTGTGCCTCTTTCTGACAGTAGTTAATATGTGTGCAAGAACGGCATTCTAGAGTCATTTTTGTGAAGGATTATACATAGGGATAAAAGAGTTAGTTTTGGTGGGCGGGGGGTAGGACGCGATGCATGCACCTTGACTCA
>SDVV010027132.1:0-12152 GCA_016164225.1 Gammarus roeselii | reverse complement strand
GGTTGTTGGTGGCGTCCATGACCGTTTCATTCCAGTCTCCACCCTTCGCGCCGTCAGTCGACACCTTATTGTTGCCCGTTAGTGAAGTACATGACCGGTCCATCCAGTCCCCTCCCTCTGCGCTACCAGTCGGCGCCAGCTTGGTGGTCGTTACTGACGGTAACTTTCAATTACCTTCCAAGAGACTCTTGCTGAATGACCAATTTTGGACGAGCAGCTGTAGGGTTAAGAAGACCGAAAAATGCAGTCATTAGAAAGGCTCCATTCATATTTATTTGAGGAGGAGCTCAGACGAGATCAGGGTATCGTGAAGAGCTGCTCCATTAGCACTGGAGCAAACTGGAACTCAGACGTTAATGATATGTGAATGGAGGAAGGTATCACTTGATATCGGATTGAAGCTGAGGAAAACGGGCTCAGGGACTCATATATACTAAACGGAAGAAGGGCTCACTCGGTGTTGGGCTTAGCAGAAGTAAAGACGGGCGTCGGGGCCAACAGAGTGCGAGAAAGGGAACGGCTGGGGTTTGCTTGCACTGCTGTTCTGATAAGATTTGCAAGGTTTGGAACACTACAAGCAAACACTGCACTAATAAAAAGCAGAACCTTGTACTGCCAAGAGTCTTGTTCATGAAACAGAGCAGCAGCATCTTCCACTGCCGCAGGATGAGCAGCGTCAGCCTAATGAAGTCTGACCTTTGTCAGCGAAGGTATGTCATAACAGACTGCCTAAATGACACTGCTGGCAGAACAAGTTTTGATTGCTTTGCAGGAGGAGCGATTTTTAATGAAGACGAGTACCGGCTGGGATGCCTCGGATGTACCACTTAAAGAACGCAATTTGACAGGAACGGAGTGGGCAGGTGGCAAGGAATACTCATAACCTTGTAATGTCGGCTGCGAGGAAAAAAGAATTTGCATGGGTTGTTATGCTGCGCTAGGGTTTCATTTATGTTTTAGAGTATGTTTGAGAGTAAACAAACGGAGATAAATTGAACTACGCGGATAATAATGATGCACTCTGGAGTGGAGCAGAGATTTCGAGTTCGAAATAATCGAAGTCCGGTAGCAAAAACAATGAAATATCATGAATCATGGTGACCTTGTCTGTTCATAGTTAAGAAAAATGATCTATACGCTGATGTACGAAAGTTATTGTAAAAATGAAGCATCGGAACCAATTTTATAATAGATAACCTAAAGATTTCCAATCAAGATCCACTGGTCGGGAGTTCTTGTTTGTCTAAAGAAGTAATGGTTAAGAGCAGGCGTCACACCGCTAATAATGGTGGAACTGAATGCAATCCATGTTGAATGTTTTAACAGTAGACCGACTTGCAGTTCAAGGCATTTCATATTCCCGTCAACTGTCAAAATAAATATTCAAATGGAAAATCCCTTCAACCAAAATATTTTTTTCGGGCGTCTGTCGTCCCGAGCGTCTGTCGGATTATTTCTTTACTCGAAAAAACATGACAGTGCATCATAGACTGCGAACGCCGATTGCAGCCTTTCTGGTCAAAGAATTACACACACTCTATACTTTCAAAGAATTGGGTAACAATATTTAACAGCGACACGCCTGAAAGAATAGTAATGGAACTTGGACATCCTACTGTGAAAGAGCTTTCTTGTAGCATTTTACCGGCAGCCTTCACGATTCAGCAGAAATCGATTATTAATGGTAATATTTCCAGTATTAAACGAAGGTTAAGTTAGCAGCTTCATTATAAATAAATAGGATGGCCTTTATGTGAACTGACAGCACAAAGTACAATAGCTGAACAATAGACCAGGACTGGAAGAGAGAACCGGTCGTCTAGTGGAGTGTATGTGTATTGACTAGACAGGTATCCCACTTCAGCCAACAGTCGTATAGGAGTTGAGGCAGATCCTGTCACATTGGGCGTGAAGTGGGACACTCTATAAGCGAAAGGTGGCCAAGGCTTGCTTCTGCTGTCAATGACGTTAACAGGGGCAGCACGGCCCTGTCACTTGGAGATGGGTTCAGTCAAAGATTTTTTTTTTATTATAGTTGCGCAACTGATTCCAATTTCCTCCCCTCCGCTTGTCGTCAGTAACCTTTTTGTTGTCCAACGGCGTTTGTGGGTTAATCTTACTTATATCTCATAAAAGACCGTCGATATAGTCATTTGGAGTCAAATAGCTTCAAACATCCATTAAGAACATACTCATGGAAGTCTTTGGTGATGAAAGGCCGACCAGTACCCACTCGGCCAATGACAATTTCATCTGAAAATCAAATGAAATGAATCTGCAAACAACGTTTATCAGTTCGCAATATTTCAAAACAAATTCTTCCACATTCTGGATCGGCAAGCTATTTTTTTCAATTAATTAAGATCTTCCATACCCATTAATGATATTCAACAATGAGCATCTAAGCAATAATGATAATGGAAAATCGTAAAATTATCTTGAGTTTGGACACAACCCTCAGTCCAGGATATACAGGTATTTTTTTATATAACAAATATTCCTTAAAACAATTGATCAGGATTTCATTCTATCCACTGGACCAATTCTTATCTTTCCTACCATTTGACTCGCAAAAAACAGGATCAAAGAAAAGCAGCCAACCCGTGAGCTGATATTTTCGTGGCCAATGACCAATGATCCAATAAATTTACGATGCTTTCAAAACCACTCAACTGCAGAGCTCAATGAGAGATGGTATTATCTTACGAATAATATCATGGTCTTTGAGAAAGAGATAAGCCAGGCCAGACTGATGTATTAATTGCCAGAAATAAAGGATAGTAAGTAAAGTGTATGGGGGATACTGCACACCTCCTCAATATTAGCAACTGCACGTAGTTTTGTAGCAAAAACGAGAGAGCATAAACATCATTCAATGACACCAGGTTAGAAGTTGAACTTTCATATGGAATGAATTGATGTATTACTGAAGCGATGGCAATTGTAAGTCAATGCCATTAAACACTATGCAGCCTGCCACCAGTCGTTTGTCTAACACACTCTTTACCTTAAGAATGCAGCCTGCCACCAGTCGTTTGTCTAACACACTCTTGACGTTAAGAATGCAGCCTGCCACCAGTCGTTTGTCTAACACACTCTTTACCTTAAGAATGCAGCCTGCCACCAGTCGTTTGTCTAACACACTCTTGACGTTAAGAATGCAGCCTGCCACCAGTCGTTTGTCTAACACACTCTTTACCTTAAGAATGCAGCCTGCCACCAGTCGTTTGTCTAACACACTCTTGACGTTAAGAATGCAGCCTGCCACCAGTCGTTTGTCTAACACACTCTTTACCTTAAGAATGCAGCCTGCCACCAGTCGTTTGTCTAACACACTCTTGACGTTAAGAATGCAGCCTGCCACCAGTCGTTTGTCTAACACACTCTTTACCTTAAGAATGCAGCCTGCCACCAGTCGTTTGTCTAACACACTCTTGACGTTAAGAATGCAGCCTGCCACCAGTCGTTTGTCTAACACACTCTTGACGTGAGGAATGGAACCCTCAATCATAAAAGATCGGCATAAAAAAATTCACCAGGTAAGACGATGACTCTGACGGCGTCACTTTCGTTGAATTCATATAATTTAAATTTCAATTCCTTGCATTTCAGCTTGCAAGGAATTGATGTATTTCTTTCGACATACATCTAGGGACGTATAGATGTACAATATGTCGGGAGAGAAGTGTCAGAATGAAAGGCTTAGCGACTATGGAAAAGTGGGAGGGATGAGGACTTGGTCTTCACGGTGAGGATGAGCGAGGTGCGTGGGAAGAGCGATGAGGACGTGTAGTTTTAATCTTTATTATGACATCAATTAAAGTGTTTTGACACTTATGACCAGCGAGTTTAGAGACCGTGCTAAGCGGACATTGCTCGTTCAACTGCAACAAAGGATAAGAAGGTCGTGAAACGAGCTCAACGGACACTGAGTAATTATGACATTATAGTGTTTACACTGACCTGTGATAATGAAACAGATGGCTGAAATGTCATTCACGGGATTGTATGAAACATTCCCTGCAAAACTGTTTGGCACATGAATGACCAATTTTGAAGCAAACTACAATATTGGCAAAACAGGTTACATCTGCTCGGGATAAAGACATTTCAATGTTCCATTATAATGAGCTGATGATTGTACCGTGCATGCTCCCATTTGAGCTGATGCTTGTACCGTGCATGCTCCCATTTGAGCTGATGCTTGTACCGTGCATGCTCCCATATGAGCTGATGATTGTACCATGCATGCTCCCAGATGAGCTGGTGCTTGTACCGTGCATGATCTCATATGAGCTGTTGATTGTACCATGCATACTCCCATATGAGCTGATGCTTGGACCGTGCATGATCCCATATGAGCTGATGCTTGTACCGTACATGCTCCCAAATGAGCTGATGTTTGCTTGTATCGAGCATGCTCCCATATGAGCTGATGCTTGCACCATGCATGCTCCCATATGAGCTGGTGCTTGTACCGTGCATGCTCCCATATGAGCTGATGCTTGTATCGTGCATGCCCCCATTTGAGCTGATGCTTGTACCGTGCATGATCCCATATGAGCTGATGATTGTACCATGCATGCTCCCATATGAGCTGATGCTTGTACCGTGCATGCTTTCAGATGAGCTGGTGCTTGTACCGTGCATGATCTCATATGAGCTGATGCTTGTACCATGCATACTCCCATATGAGCTGATGCTTGGACCGTGCATGATCCCATATGAGCTGATGCTTGTACCGTACATGCTACAAAATGAGCTGTTGTTTGCTTGTATCGAGCATGCTCCCACATGAGCTGATGCTTGTACCATGCATGCTCCCATATGAGCTGATGCTTGTACCGTGCATGCTCCGAAATGAGCTGATGTTTGTACCATACATTCACCCATATGAGCTGATGCCTGTACCATGCATGCTCCCAAATGAGCTGATGCTTGTTCCGTGTATGCTCCCATATTAGCTGATGCTTATACCGTGCATGCTCCCAAATGAGCTGATGCTTGTACCGTGCATGCTCCCGTATGAGCTGGTGCTTGTTCCGTGCATGCTCCCATATGAGCTGATGCTTGTACCGTGTATGCTCCCAAATGAGCTGATGCTTGTTTCGTGCATGCTCCCATATGAGCTGATGCTTGTACCGTGCATGCTCCCATATGAGCTGATGCTTGTACCGTGCATGCTCCCAAGTGAGCTGATGCTTTTACGTGCATGCTTCCATATTTTCATGATGGCAGGACAGGTGATATGCTCAACAAAAACAATCACATTAGAATGAAAATTATATTGATGAATAAGGAACAGTGGAAATGGGAAACTGTATAATTGAAGGAAATAACTAACATAAAACTTCTGCACATCCAAGTTCCAACATATATATCAATTGAATGTTCGTTTAAAGAACCTACACTGCTACTCATTCTTTGCTCTGTTTTATGAATAAAATTAGAATTGTGTTGATACCATCCGGTTGGTTTCCAAATACGTATTGGTACGAAGATTATACACAGTGTTGGTTCATTAGAAATGATGGCTAAAAGTAAAAGTTAGATGGCTTAAGGACATGTAAACGTAGATTGCAGGGCAAAAGTTGAGAATGTGACATAGTGGGAGAATATTCCATTGGCAAATGTGGAGCAAAGTGTGGTCTCGTCTGCGCGCATGTGTTTGTGTTCCAATGACACGTTTTGACTTAGAACGATCGGTGTTAGATTTGTAGGTATAGAAGCGTAGACGTTTATACAGTAATTCAGAATGGGACATGAAAACTGTAGTACAAAAGTTATTGGCCGAAGTTGTTAGACAATTTCGAATTTTGTAGAGGATATCCCGCTATATGGACAATATCCCGACAACACAAGCGACGCGATGTTTTCAGTTAAGTCTCTTGTCTACTATTACACCCATTTCCATTGTTTCTGCTGCACCTTTCAATACGATCTGTATTAGGAATGGAAATCTTAGTCCTGGAAAACATCATATCCTTCGTCTTGTCGATAATTATTAGATGTGAGACAGATTTTTTATAGTCCAAAAAATTGTCATTAAGATCGTAATTGTCATTATAATTTTTCAGGTCAAGTACACTGTAGTATCAACTGCATAATGAACTCCGGACAACCTATCGCTAATGTTCAACGTCAATAATGTTTATAGGAATGAGCAAAAGTCCCAGGTCGCCTATATTGAGCTCGCTGACGGATGATGTTTATTCGTTCCGTCTCACTAGCGTTTTTCTAGCAAGAAGATATAACTCTTTATCAAACTACGTCAATCCCATCTGCGCTATTGTGCGGCTTCCACTCCCCTCTGCGCATTATAACTCCTCGTCACTCAACCCTGCGCATAAAAAGGCCTCACAACACACTTCTACTTGGTAAAGTGACTCACCCCCAACTCACCTCCACGTGGCACAATGCCTTGCCAATCACCTCAGTACGAAATAACGCCTCTTCGCTTACCTTTGAGAGTATGTGCACCTTCCAACTGCACTCTACGTTGAGAAACGCAGTGCCAATTATCTCTGCGGGTTAGGCCTCCCCAACTCACATTTGCGCGGTTCAACTCCTCGACACTTTTTCTTGTAAGATATAGCTCACCACTGCCCGTGAAAGCTTCCTCTCTTACTTCTGTGCAATTTAACACCTCTCTTCTTGCCTCTGCCGGCGAAACGCCTCGCCACTCACCTCTTCGCGGTATAACTCTTCCCCAAATAACCCTGCTTGGTTTACCGCTATACACACTTACTTATCGTGGTTCTTCGCCTTTCAACGCAATGCAATAGCTAAATAGCTGGCCCATTCTCCTCCTCTCCATGATGTTATGCCTGCCAACTACCCTATGCTGGACATAACGCCGCATCACTATTTTATGCAAGATTAAAAGACCCAATCACACATGTGCGCGGTGTAAGCGGCCCTACATACCCCTGCGTGGTTGGTCGCCTGCTCGCTGACCTCTGCGCCGTACAGAACATAGGCACTAAATTCTGCTTAATATAACGTATCTCCACTCACATATGCGCAGTATAACGCATCCCTAAACACTCAGATATGTGTTGTTCAGCGCCAACCAACTCCGCAGTAGTCTGTGAAATGCCGTTCCATGATCATTGGGTTGTTTGATGCAATCCCTCTATTCTATGTGGGGTATGACGCCCGTCACTCAGTTCTGCATAGTTCAGTGCCTCCAACTCACCTCTTCTGTGCAGTGTAAAACATCTCTACTCGCTTCTGCGCGTTTGAGCGCAACTATGCGCTGTACAACCCAGTCTCCTTTATCTATGCGTGATATAACGCCTCCCCCTTCCACAGGGCAAGGTATAACGCTTCCTCACTCTCATCTGCGCTCTTTTATTGCCTCATCACTCAGCAGTGCCTGGTATAACGCTTCGTCAATTATACCTATGCGGTACAACGTCTCCCCAATCACCCCTGCGCGGCATAACGGCTCACCATTGAGTTCTGCACGTTATAACACTTTGTAAGCAATAATTAAATAAATGCATGAAGGACGTTTATTCATTAGATGCCTCGTGGTATGCTGGTGTTTTAAAAAGAGTTTCTTAATTATACAATACACATTTTATTTGCGGTAGAAATGTTCTATCGAGTAATGCAACCGGTTACACATAAGGCTTGCCAGATCCCTGAAACAAATGAGTAGGTTCGGGTTGGTCTCAGTTATATAATACAACATACAACAAGGGTACAAATTAACTGTGTAACATACTTTATACACATGGCATTTTGGGTACAACTTTATCGAGAACCTCGTTACATGCATGACGCACTTTGTTACGCCTTTTATTACAGATTCTGTTACACAAAAGACTTGCTAGTTCTATGGATCAATTGATAGTCATGTTGCCAGACAATGGCTAAAAACATCTCAGTGTCAAGTATTGCTGGATATGTCGTATGACACTATCGTACATTTGGTCCTTATGTATTAACGTTATGCCATCTTTAGTGGGGTTCACTTCATTTTGCAGTACATCACAAATAATTCATTACATGTAACGGTTACAAAATGGGACCTACGGGAATGACTCAGACATTAGAAAACACGCAAAGCGATTGCCTACGGATAAACTCCCTGCTGCAAGCTTTGTTATAATTCTAACTCTGAGTGAAACACTACAATTTGATGATCTATAAATAATGAGAGTGGCTGTTGTGCCTCACCATCGACAGCAAAACGATCAGTCGCACTACTTCCCCCGAATCTATAAGTAGTACACATGTACATAAATACATACACAAGCATATCCATACACATGTACAAGTGTACATACATTCACATACATATACATTATGTATACATACATACATACAAACAAATACACATATACATATATCGGACGATTAAGGTCTCAACGGACTCTCAGAGTTTCACATGTCGGTACTCGGCAAAGACATTCCGCAGTACCAAAAAAAGTAGCTCCATGTACAGTTGCCGCAGTGTCAAGTATTAATTGCAGATGCCGTACGCAAAACGCAACAGCACATGGTAGCTCATTTAGCGTTAAGAGAAGAGTACGGGCAATAGTTTAAGGTAATGTTTTGCGAGTGTGGGCATACAAAACGAACATACGGATCATGTACACAGAATTACTTCCGACCAATACATAGATACAAGTGATTGAGTTCAATGCTGCGTGGCTTTATGGAAGTCATGACTCCGCGCGTGATATCGAATAATTGGATTGTTGGCTTTCTTATAATAGACACCATTTATATTTACATGAAATTCATTCCAGCCTGTGTAACGAAATAAGAAGTGAATTCAGACACTGCGTCAAATTGTGGACATTTGGTTTCACGACAACTGACAGATACCGTGGGGGAGCATCAAACCCTGTGACGCAATGGGAAAGATTTAAGGGTGTAGATGGTTCTGGATAGGAGGCTCTCAAGTTGTGGAGGTCCGGTGTACCCCAGCTGCAGGATTTTTCAGCTCCTTTATAAAATATCGGTAAACCATTCTTGGCATGATTTAGCTCATAATGAAGTGTATATCATGGGGGATTTCAACAAAAATCGGTTTCAATGCCATCGATTATCGTCCGGTCTCGTTTATGATAAATTTATTGACGCCAATATAGTTTTTATGTTTTTCAGGGCTGTTTTTTGAAACAGATAACAGGCGGAATTCAGACCGTATGCTCCACAAACAAAGGATTGATCACTTTCGATTGGTTTCTGTTGAATAAGTTTTACCCTATTCTTAATGAAGGCGGTCAGGATAGTTCATTAGATATGCTCGCAAATTCGAATAGGGTTCACTCACCCTAAGAAAGGGATTCTACACTCAACATTCATCAACCGGGGCGTCATTTTCGAACGTGGTTTACTTCATCATGGGGATTTGGCACAGCTTCCGACGTAAATATCATCTACCTATGGATTATTTTTTTCACCTCTGAGCCCGTTTCTGTCACGAAAGTAGTTGTAAAGACTGAGAAACGCAAGCGAAGGAATAAGATAGGGTCTAATTAGCGGTGGGTTGGGGGTTGACGAAAGTCATTCGGGTGGGTGGTGCGAAGGGGGTGGAGTCACTGAGAAGGTAGGTGGGTGACGCGAAGGGGTGCAAGGGGGGCGGATGACGGAGGGCTTTCGGCCCTTGCCTTCGGATATATATTTGGGAAGGTTTTATGTTATGAACATTTTAATTTGTATGAATTATCAATGATTATTGTATGTATGTATTTTTTATCCTCTAGATGGCTGTGTTGAAGTATTCTCGGTTGGTTTCTGTTACTTTCTGGAGGGGTGGGGTGCGGGTGGGAACTCCCTAGGTGAAAAAGTTGGATGCGCTCCTGGAATGTTCAGTCATGAGATTTGTTGAACACTGTTCTTTGTATTATCAGTAATTTCCACGGTTGATTTGCCATTATTTATATGTTCTGAGTGATTGTATCATTATATATTAATGTCCGGTTTATTGATTCTATATATTTTTCTTTACGTATATGTTTTTATTCATATCAAGTTGGGGTATAAGTGACTCATTCAGTGGTTGGCAGGTTTGTAGCGGTTTAATGCTTGGTTAAAGCCTGTTGGATAGATTTGTGTCAATGTTTTGTGTTTTCCATCTATATATTTCATATGTATATAATATTTATTGGAATAGAATGGTACATTTTTTGGTAGTTGGTCTGTTGATGTATGTATTTCTTAGGATGCAGTAGCTTCGTTACGAGAATCTCTCTATCCCATACCGCATTATCCACTTTTAAAGCAGATATATCGGTGTTACCATGTATCGGCATGTTGTAAATGGTCCGTTATCAAGCGTATGTAGACTGTTCGGGTATTTGATAAGGATTTATGGTTAGTTATTACATTGTGTTATGTATACTTAGCAATTATCGGTTGAAATGTGTTGAATCTGTATTGTTTTCGGATTTTTTAATAATTCTCTCACACAGTTATAGGAATTTTAGGATTTTTTGGTTTGCATTTTCCATATAACACTATATTTCAGGCATAATTGCCCGGTTATTGCATCGTTTGTATGTATACATATGACATTATTCTACGATTAAGCCGTGGTTACTTCAGTTAAAGAAGATTTCATTTAACTTTGTTTTGGACTGAGTTGGAGAATAATTTAATCAGATTTGTTTAGACTATAGCGAGTTTGTGTAGAAGTACTCTACATCGTTTACTAGTTGTTTCAGTTATGTAAATCAGTCACATGTGTTGGCCACTTATTCACGTTAGTTGTTTGTTTGGCTACATGCTATTTTTTTCTCGAACATCATGTTTTTTTAATGTATGTTTTGGGTGTGGTGGAGAATTGATTTTCTTGCATTATTAAAACTCGAGCGTTTTAGTATATTTCATTCAGTTTTGTATGTTCTCTGAACAGTTTCCATCTTCGATGCAAGGTATTGGGTATTTTATACAATTATAGGGATAGTTGGATAGACTACGTTTGTATCTGAAATGCAGAACATTATTTAGTTACATGTTGGTTATTTTTTAGTGTTTAATATCACTTTTAACATCCTAGTACAATGTTTGACGTGGATATTATAGATACAGAAGATTTGATTTGTTAAAAACATTGTCTTATTGTTAGCTTATTGTATGTTTATTGTAGGACCATACTTCAACATTTGGGAAGAGTTAGAGAGTCCCCTAGGCAAAAGCTCGTTGCGTTTACGTTTATTTGTATAAGTTGACCGATTTACTATGATAGATACCCTTAAGTATTACACTTTTAATGTTAATTAAAGCAGAGTATAGAATTACGTAGTTTTTTATTACCGTTGTATGATTCTTTCCACGATAATCATGGGGATGTATGTTTAAGAGATGTAAATCCATACTGCATCTCTGTGGAATTTCGTCGTTGAACCCTAGCAAGTGTGTAGCTTAACGTTTTAGAAGACGATTCACTGGATGGAGGGGTCCTGGTGAAGAATCGGTTTACACTCTTTGGTAGTTATTTGGAGTTCATCCATGTTCAATGTGACTTTGTAAGTTCTCGTGGATGTTGGTCATGAGTTCCATGGGTTTGTTTGAGAGGTTATGCGACAAGCTGCTGATCGTTAAAGTGATTTACTTAGGTCGTCAGTGAAGAGATGCTCGGATTTTTATGACCACACTCTTTGAGACTCAGGTCAAGCCCCTTTTTGACACTGTACTTTTGTAAAGGTTCTTGATTATGTCCAGGATGTGACTTTGCTCGACGCTGTTCAGAGATGCTGGACTAAATAGATGCATGGTATGTCTGAAGTATTGTACCATGACTGGTGTTACCTCTGAAGTTGTTATCTATCATTGGTTGATTGCTGAGAAGTAACCTAGTAAAGCATTATAGAATCCGTTGTTAAGACATAGTGGGCTTCGATTTTGTCCTACTAGAATCATTGCATCAGTCAGGTCTGGGATTTTTTTTATAGATTTGAACGGATACCGTAATAATATTTCTTTATATAGGATTTTTTTTTATCGTGTGTGATATTGGAGTAGCATTTGTCATACGGGTGTGGAAGGATATCACCGTAAATCATAGTTAAGCAACGTCGGTTGGGAAGAATAGAGAATCTTATTTAGCTCTTTTATAGTTGTTGTTGTTGTACGATTTTGATTGGTTATCATAGGAATTCATCTGTAGTGGGTATGAATATATATATATA
>SDVV010027131.1:0-12152 GCA_016164225.1 Gammarus roeselii | reverse complement strand
CGCGGCGGGGGTAAACCAGTGAAAACTGTGGGCCCTGCTGCTGACGACGGTTCCTCGGTACATTCGGGACCCAGAGTGTAAATTGAGGGGCTACCGGCCGGACCCTTTAGCACAAAAGGGCTAAGTGGTGTGAATGTGAGCGTGTGAGGTGCGCCTTGCCGTCGGCCACCCCCCTTTCTGGGGGATGCGGCCTAGTGTCTGTATCTGTATCTGTATATTCAAATTTTGAACATTCATATATTTCATTAAAATACAGTATTTGGGCATGCATACATATAATTCAGAATTTAATAAGTAACTTTTGATCTTGTTACTTGATAAGTAAAATTCAAGAAAATAATGTAAAAAATACATCCTGGCCTACTGGACATTTATCCCTGATCAAACAAAAACATTATACAATTTATTTAGGATCGTTTTTCTCCTTCCTTTGTTGTTGTTTAGCCCAACTCCTCCTGCAGAGCACCACACAAAAACCCAGCTGCTGACCGATACGTGGTTTGGATCATGGTCCCCGATTGCAGCCAATAGTCCTAACCTGTGGTTTGCGTTGTCCATGTTTTCGTCTGGCAGATGTGCAAAAGAGTTGCCAAGGCAAATGACGGCATCAAACTTTCCAGTACCATCAATGTCATCTGGCAGTGTCAGCCAATTGGCTTCCTCAATCTCTGCAGAAGAAAGCAAGTTAGTTAAAAAATTGTCAACGTGGAAGACACTAAATGAAGGAATGCATGCCCCTTCATTTTGATTCTGATCAATGTCCCTCTCAGAGAAACGCAAAAAGTATCAACTACAAGACTAACCCCAGGCATCAAAAGCAGCTTCCTTTCTCCTATTCCAGCGAGTCTTCAGGGCATATTTAAGCATCTTGTCCGAGAGGTCAACACTGGTGAGGTGGAAGCCCTCCTCCAGAAGCATCACGGAGTCGATCCTGCGAACAGGGCGGGAGATAATGACCCGAGTAATGGAAGGGTGGCCGGGGGGGTTAAGGATCCATTCAGCAATGTGTAGAAAGCCATTTGACATTGATGACAACTGCTGCAAGGCTTATATTGAGAATCGTAACAGACTGATGCCATGATTTTCTGATACAAAGCAACTTAAAGCAGGCAAGTATTCATTCTTTGATCAGTGAAGCAGTGATACTTGAAATACGAATTTGAGTCATACCTAGGATAGCTGGAATTGCTAGCAGCCATTATCAAAGATATAGGCCCATCAACATACAGGGAAAAAAACTTTGCATACTTACTGAGTAGCTAATAATATGAAATATTAGTTAAGCTGGATTGATGTCCATTTCCTGTTGACAATTTCAATGCACATGTAACATTTAGCACACACTTAGCTACATATTAAATAATGATGAATACAAACTCCTAGCTTATGCAAAAACAAGTTTTGGAAACGAAGCTTCTCCTATTCAAAGCAACATTAGAGATACATAGCTGGCTACGGTGATGAATTATGTGCTGATCCCCAGTGAGCACAGGCACACTCACAGATGAGAACAACAGGACAGTGAAGGCGAGATACTTCGAGAGAACAGATGCATGGGAAAAAATATATATGAATAAGTGAGAGAAAAACCCAAACCTGGACTGTGTGTGGACATATATGATGTGTCCTATTGTTCAACCTATAGCGCCCTGACGATAATGAATGAGCATCACTTAGAAGCTAGTGATGATAGAAATCAGTTTTCAGGAGTAAAGTGAGCAAACTAGATCAAAGAGTGTAACATAGTACACACTTAGCAATTACTTATGAAAAACATTTAGCCACATCAAGTATCACAGCTGTTCAAAGTATGTATCTTAACCACTAGGATAGAGCTGCTCTCGTTTGTGTAGAAACATCAGAAGCCATAGCTTGATCTTCCTGTTACCATCACAAAATGAGCCAAGGATCCAAACACTGGTCTTTCATTTGTTTGGCAGACGAAGCAAGTGGCGATCAATAGACACTAGTTGGCGCGACCCACTGTATGGATACCCTCGAAGGAAGCCTTACTGATGAGAAACACGATATCCAACGGCACTGCCCATAGCACACGAGTTGAGGAAGAGAAGGTGGGGAGGGAGGGATTGGGGTAGACACGACATTGCGCGCTGCCGAGAACATGGACCGTAAAGGCACACTGTGCTGCTTCCAGCATGAGGGGAGGGGGGAGAAGCAGAATTACTCTGTGCGGCCGTGAGCATCACGGTTGGGGAAAGGAGGAGCGGAGTCCCTGCTTCTCCCAGTCTGGAGGTGGCACAGAGTATCCTTTGCATGCAAGGATACTATGTGATGCCTCTTGCATGGGTGGGGGGATACTATGTGCAGCCTCCAGCTTAAGGGTGTACATGGATACTCCGTGCTGCCAACTGCAAGGGAGAGGGCAAGGGCTACTCTGCACTGTTTCAGAAGGGGAGGGTAGCAGTATAAATACTCTGCCGGCTCTAGCATGGGGTGAGGTGCAGGAATACTTTGCTCTCCTAGGGAAGGAAAGGGGAAGCTGGAATACTCTGCACTCTCCTACACCATGTAGATAGGGGGTGGGCAGGAACACTCTGCTCTCTCCTACAGCATGAAAATGACAGTAAAGCTGCCTGTATTAGAGATGTATACCTGAATGCAATATCTATAAAAGCATCATCCATTTGCATACAAGAACCTGATTCTATAGCTAGCTAGTTATAAAAATTTACATTTGATTTAAGCATACAGCTCAAGTGAATAGGACACAAATGCGAATTGTTCCACACAAGCCAGCTAGTAATGTAATGCTATTTGGTGACATGTAGATTTTTTTGTAAAATTCACAATAAACAATTGGACAAGAAGACACACTCACAGCCTACTTTCCTTCATTGAGAAGGGAAAATATGTCACAGCGCAAGCCCTTCAGCCCTACATACCCTGTCCCGCAGGCAACATCCAGCACGGACCGGCAGTTGCGATTTTTTAGCTGGCTACTGATGAAATCCCTGTGGAAGTAAGAGAGGTTAGCCATTGTCCATGGAGATGGAAGCTGATGTATTAATAAGCTTTTATGAAAGTAAACTAGACTAGCTACCTATCAAACCGCTGCAACATTTTGTCAAGTTAAGGACTGACTCAGCCTTATAATACCTCAGAAATTGAAATACAGCTTAGATTTTCATACTGAATATTTATATTAAGATGGTTACAAGAAGCTAGCAAATGTAACAAATTGGAGATGTGAAACAAATTACCTAGCTGTTTATTCAAACAAATATGTGAATAAACAGCTCAATTTCACAGGCAGTAAATCAGGAACAGGAGATGAAGTGTAGCTATCTATGTGAGCTGTTTGTGGCATCTTCTCACCTGTAGACTGCAGTGCGCTGACTCTTGTCCCCTATGTACAGTTCCCAAAGCTGGGCGGCAGTGCCATCTGCATACTGATCTTTGAGGCCAGCTGCAGGGATGCCAAGAGATCGGGTGCGGTAGATGCGATTATCTGACATTTTTTCTGACCAGAGCTAGATGGGGATACTGGTGGCTGGAAGACAAGTACTTTTGCCAGCCGTTGTGACAGTTGCAACACAGAGATGGTCAAAGTAATTGACTGTGTTAAAAAGCTATTTCATAAAATAAGCTACACTTGTATACACTATTGAATTTTGATTTTGAGAGCTTTATGATTGAATCTGAAAAAAATTATTAATTTTTATGTAATGATCTGAATCAAACTTGTGCTTTTGATCAACTTTGTAACCCATAGTATGGGTGTTGAATTGGTTGACAACTCTAGTTTGCTAACTCTAAATTATGAATTCTTCTTCCAAAAAGTAAATAGCTAACACCTTACACTCGACTATTTTCCCCATATCTCTATTACTAATTCCAGCAGCCCCTTGCTGTGCAGTTTGGCCTAAGATTGAGTATTTTTCTGTAGTTGACTAGAGATATCCATGTCCAAACGATTCCTGAATAAAAATGGTAGCTAGCTATGAAACCACTTCAGCAAATTTCTAGTTATTACTAATTCTATAATAAAATCTAGAGACCAATATCTAATTATTTGTAGCTATGTTCTATAACCAAATATGGAGACCAAATAGACTTAGCTTAAGAGCAATCTTTGTGATGTCTGTGCCTAACAATCAGGCTGATGACATCCAGGACTAAAAACAAAGATAGGTAATGAAGAACCAGATCTGAAATTGTGGAAGCAGTTGCAAAAATGTTCTCAAAGCAGTTAAAAACAGTCGACAACTAAGTGATCCAGAATTTTCAAATACTCTTCTGTTGACAAAATGCTAATTAAAATCCTATAAAAAAGCTACATTCTAAGTCGACAAAATAGGCAATCCAGTCATTTCATCATTGAGAATTCTACAACATTTTCTACCTGGGCAGAGAGAGTCTTCAAAGATTATTGTGATGGGATGCAAGTGTCTCCACAAATCATCTGTGGAGACTCACCTAGTAATGTCTTGTTAACATCATTGCAACTATTTTTGACATTTTTCCAGATTTTTCAACAATTGCTGTAGCTACTTATAAGGGATTGATTTTGATTAACCTAAGTTTTATTTTGAATGCTTCAAATAAATTTGTATTAATTGGAAAAGAATTAAGCAACTGCGTAACCCCACCCTGCAGAGTGCAAAACTAGATCAATATTATTGCTAAGAGATAGTGCTTTGGGGAAGTTTAGGAACGCCAAAAGAAATGAGAACTAATTAGCCAATGGGAGAGCTATTTTTCATGATTCTTATTAATGTAGCAACTCGTCAGAGAGAAAAGTGCCTCCTAAGATCTTTGGCAACTTGTTTGATCTAGAAATTGAGTGCATAAGAACTCAGCATGAATGGTGACTTTGTAAATAAGAAAAAACATTTGAAAAACGACTGTAGCTTAGTAAGGTGAAAAACACTTACCCAGCTGCACCTCTATCTCAACCAGGAGCACCACCTAAATTACCACATAACAAAGAGAAGTTTAAGCCAAGAACTTAAGAGGCACTTATGGTCTCCAAGATTATATTAAGATCTTGTCAACTTTTTGTATTAGTCTTATCTTCATTAACTAAAAAATATTTGAGACAAAATTGGTATGCCTCTATCTTCATTAACAAATGACAGTAGATTATGCCAGGCCACTACCAAAACAAGACTGACGGTTGTTAACGTTATAACGTTACCTACTCAACAAAGAATTCAACTGGGGATTGCCTATTTTGCCGACTAAAAAGGATGAAGCATTTTGACATAATTTATTAGAGAATATACATGTTTGTGTTAAAATACTTATAGCAGTTGATTTATGCAAGAAGAGTAGGTAGTGATTGAAACACGTTTCTGCAAGGTATGCATGGCCAGAAAGTCAAGCAGATTTGCAACTGAAAATGTGAAATTTGTTCTTATGATAGCCAATAGTGCGCACTAATTTCAGTTCCTATACCTGTGTGTTAATGAAGCTGTTCTCAATATTAAACTGGCGCGCATGGCTGTGCTGGCCTCACCTGGCTCTGTTGCTCCACACTAGTTTGCGGGGCTGCTGGAGGAGGCTGCAAAGGTAGGAGATAAAGTTAGCGCTACAAAGAGAGATTGCTATGTGCATAAAATGGGCTGAGATGCTGCAATTGTACTTGAGTAAATTTTCTTTAGCACCTGGGGCCCATAAAATAGATCTAAAGAGTTGAACTGTCTAAGGAAATATAGTGAAATGGGAAAAGAAAGGAATCTTATTTGTAAAATATTGCAATTGGCAGGCCAAGATCCTGCAGCAAGGTACTTCACTTTGATGGCCTCAAGACTGCTCAACAAACCAGTAAGGCCAGAGTACGGTGCAGGACAGGAGGCACAAATGCCACTGCACACCCAAACCAAAAAAGCATGGCAAAATAATAGCCCAAAAAATCCAGAAATTTGTGCTTCAGCCAATATACATTATTCACACCAATAAATTTCATCAGGCCAGTCAAAATAAAAATATATATATGAATCAAATCAGAAAGGGCTTGCTTATAGCAAGTGATATCCAACAACTGCACTATGTCAGCAGGAAAGCTATTCCACACACCAGCACATCTCTCACTGGAAGACCTACTTTGAACATCAGAAGAGCAAGGATGAAACACCAACTTTACCAAATGACCCTTAGTGCCAACTCTTGGAGCCAAAAGAACATATTTAGCAAATCTTCTGATTTGACATGTAGAATTTTCAAGCGTTTTGTTAAGTCTGTCCTCAGAACCCAACCCTTATCTGAAAACAAATCCAAGATCCTTTAACAACTACCTTAGTGCATATCAGAGTCCATCAATGTTTCTGGTCCATCTCCTCTAAATAGTCAAGCAGTCTCAAGTCCCTACAATATCCAGTGTTCCAAACACAAGATGCATAATCAATAAGTGAGCAAATATGAGCCATGTATTGAAGAGGCAGAACTGAACCATTTTTTTGTTTACTTATTATTTGTGTTCTGCCTCATAACTTAATCTTTCCTACTTCCCTTTCCCATGTTCTTCTGCAGGGCAGGCAGAGTTTTACTTAGCTACCTAGTTTATCGCTTGCTTATTGTTGCTTTATACTGCAATCTGCTTCAGCTTCACCCTACATGTGCTTGTCTATCTGAGAGGACCCATCAAGTTTAAGCAGAGCCCCACTTAGGTGAGTACACAATACCTTACTTAGGCTAGTCTTTGTGGTAAGGGGTTGCTGGTGCTGGGAGCCCTTATAGTCATCTTGGAGTTTTTCCTCGAGTCATCTTGGAGTTTTTCCTTGAGCAGGCCTTGGGAAGGAGAGACATGAATGTGGAGGTGGCAAGAGAGCGTGCAAAGAACAGGCGTGAGTGGAGAATGGTTGTGAATGGTTGATTTTGACGCTGCTCTGATGTGCTTACTTGCCCTTGGCATCCCGCTGTCGGGATGGTCGTGGGTGGGGGGGCCCCGGCTATTATGACGCGGCGGGGGTAAACCAGTGAAAACTATAGGGCCCTGTTGCTGAAGACTGTTCCTCAGACTGCACTCGGGACCCTGAGTGTAAGTTGAGGGGCTACCGGCCGGACCCTTTAGCACAAAAGGGCTAAGTTGTGTGAGTGTGAGCGTCTGAGGGTGTGAGGTGCGCCTTGCTGTCGGCCACCCCCCTTACTGGGGGATGCAGCCTAGTGTCTGTATCTGTATCAGTTCCTAAGGCGATTGCACAATCTTACTTTACTGCTATCTATGCTTCTTGCACATACCTGGATCAAAGGACATTATTCATCATGAGATGGTTACCTTATTCCTGCTGATTTATTGCAAAGGCACTCTGTTTAAGGCTCAACCTGCATGCTCTCGACTGGCTGCCACCAGTTATGAGACTATCACTAGCAGAGCCAGGGGTCCTCCTCACTGTTGTTCTTGACCTTCATATAGAGGTAAGCTACCCGGTCTCTGTTAGCTCTGCCTGCAGTATTATTGCCCCTGTTGTTTCTCCAGCCTGTCCTCAGTTTTTCTCTCCAGCTTGTACTTTGCAAGTACAAAAGATGCCACTGCATTTGGACAGTGAATTTATAAAAGTAAAAACTTGCATTCCTTGCCAAGATTCGATCCTGCGTTGACGAAATACAAGTCCAGCACTTTACCCACTAAGCCATCCAGTAGAACAAAGTTGTGATTCAAGCTATTGTGGGTATTGTACTGGTTAAGCAACGTATTCCAGCGACGCAGGATCAAATCTTGGCAAGGACTGAAGTTTTTCCAATGATTAATTCACTGTCCATATACATAAGTCTCCTAATGTTATTGTTGGAATATTCTCTCTAACATCTTTGAGCACGGTTATTGTGCTATAACAGTGATAAAACAGAGGAATTGGTAGTTGACCCTAAACAGTACAATACCCACGAAAGCTTGAATCACAACTTTGATGTGCTGGATGGCTTAGTGGGTGAAGTGCTAGATTCGTATTCCAGCGACGCAGGATCGAAACTTGGCAAGGACTGAAGTTTTCCCAATGATGAATTCAATGTCCATATACATAAGTCTCCAACGTTTTTGTAGAAATATTCTCTCTAAGATGCCACTGCATCTACTAACCTGCCAACTACTCTCCTCTGCTTGTTTGGCTGCCTGCTATCTTGGCTACTGATGCAAATGCATGTTTATTCAACTAAGGGTTGTGTAACCCTTTTAGCCCAAGACCCATCAAGGCTAAAACGTTGATCCAGGAGGATTGTTTTCCTGGTGCATACTGCTTGCTTCTACCCAGAACCTAGTTGTCACAACAGACCAGTTGTGTAGTTGCTCCATCTTTAGTGCCATTAACATGCTCCATGACTCACCAATACGCTAACCTGTTCCACCGGCTTTAGTCTCTTACTTCAACTATCTTACTTCCTGGCACTCCCATCTTTTCTTGTTACTGCCCTACTCCCACTCCCACCCTACTAACAGACTCCTGAAAAAGAAGCAGCAAAAACTTTGCACATCATACCAGGATCCAGCACTATCACACCCGTCGG
Source organism: Gammarus roeselii (assembly GCA_016164225.1). NCBI lineage: Eukaryota > Metazoa > Arthropoda > Malacostraca > Amphipoda > Gammaridae > Gammarus > Gammarus roeselii. Next base: position 3,689 of record SDVV010027131.1, on the reverse strand, counting down.
CAAGCAAAGCGGACCCACAGCTGGACAACCAATCTTTTTATTTCTCACATAAGCATAGATCAGCTTACGGTTATCAGGCCTGTTAAGTAAATTAGACTCTTACTTCTTCCTGGAAGCAATGGAAAAATTGCTATAGTGCCTTTTCAGCTCACTAAATATGTGTAATCTCTCAAGAGTACTGGCTGAATTGCAACCCTCTGCCCCTCTGATCTGCTTGTATGCAAGCCATGCCTCTGATCGCTAGCAAGCAAGAGCAGATGGCACCCTCATAGCTCATGGGGGGCCAGAACAAACAGGCATGAGAGGTATGAACTTATCAATGAGGGACAACAAGACCGACTGAAGAGAGAAAAAATCTTCACACACTGAAGAAAAACATAAGTTTGGAAGTTTAACAGGAGTGAGGGGGGGGGGTGATATGGGCTGACCAAACAGACAGAGACAAAGGATAAAAAGTGGATTACTTGAGTGTCATGAGAAGAAGCAAACAAATTGAGCTGACCTGGTGTGATTCCATGAGGGTTGAAAACATAAATATTTATCATACCTAGCTATATTTCAAGGATAGGGTAAAAAATGAGAGAATTGTGCAACAATATAAAAATTTAGGAATTAGGTGAGGGCAGCAGGGCAATGATCTTTGGTAACTTTAATGTCCACATTGTTTACCTGGGACAGCAAAGCTTGAATGTAAACAGAAGAATGTTGAACAGATCTGTGGAAAGGAGGAATTTGGTTGTCTCAAATGGGGATATGAGTTGGACAGGCATTCTTTTGACATTGTGACTGTAAACCAAAGAATGTATGAAAAATTTGTAGAGGTGAAGGTAGATGAGAATAAATTGAATATGATCTGTCAGACCACTGCCAGCTGACTGTGGTTCACAGTGCAGTTCAGGCACTGGTGGGCTACTAAGTCATATAATGGTGGGCAAAGAAAGCATAATATAAGATAAATGATGAACTGCTGCATAATTTTATGCAGGACTAGAGGCAGATACAGAGGTGTGAAAATGCAAGCATTACAGCAGAGGCAGTTGAGAGCATAAGGGAGAATGCTGTTGCAGTTTGCTGAGAAGAAAAATTAGAAGGAGAGTGATGGATAATGTGGCAAGGAATATTTGTACCAATATGAGTAACTGAGGAGGTAAGAGATGTTATATATATGAGGAAAGAGCTTAACAGGAAAATTAAAAAAAGGACCAGAAGGTCAGTAAAATGTGACTATGTAATGAACAGAACAGGCAACTAATAAGGGGCAAACCGAGGGGGCTAGCAATCCACTCCTCTGTAAAATTTTCTCTAGAACACAGCAAAACAAGTTGGAGGAGGAGTCATGCCTCTTCAAACCCTATTGTTAGGGTGGCTAAATGTGAGGTTGTTGAACAAAAGAATCAAAGAGGAGAGAGATAGGCAAGATGTTTGTGAGGAGGAAGTTTGATGAGTTTGTGCCATGTGAGACAAAGTTGAAGAGTAGCTAAGAGCTAGTGTGAGTTTGGAGTGGTATGTGGAAGAAAGTTAGGCGTGGATTGAGGTTGGACACAAGAAGGTGTGGTATTGATATCAAGTGATTGACGGGTGAGTAGCCTTAATGAAAGGAAAAAGGTCTCCTCAAGATTGATGTGGGTAAAAGTTATGATAGACGTAGAAAGATGGGCGTTTGTGAGTGCATACGGGCCTGGTAGTGAGAGGAGTGAGGAGGAGAGGGAACAATTTTGGACTGACCTAAGCAAATGTATCAAGAGTTTTGTAAGTGAATTCAATGTGGTTGTCCTGAGCAACCTAAATGTTTCAGATGCAGTGGCAGAAAATGTGATTGGGAGGTATGGCATTCCTGGCAGAAAGAACTGTGGAGAAAACCTGACAGGTCTGTGCATGAAGCAGGAGCTGATCGTCAGAAACAGCCTGTTCAGGAATCAAAATATTCTTAAGTACACATGGTTAAAGATGGCTCATGATGCTGTAAGTGGAGAGAGCACTGATGGATTTTGTGCTCATTTTGAGGAGAGTGGTGGGGAGGTATTGGATGTGCGGATTTTGAGAAGAGAGGGTGGAAGAGTGTCTGTCCATCTGCTGGTGGAAGGAAGATTAAGAGTGGAGCATAGGTGGAAGGGCAACAAACAAGTGGGGGGAAGAAAAGAGGAAGTGAAGGTGAGTGAGCTAAATGGGGAGTGCAGAGCCGAGGAGTTCCGGCAGCCATTGAGGGAGGAATATGACGATGTGAGAGGGCAGGACTTGCAGGATGTGGAGGAAGAATGGGAGACGTTCAGAGATGCTTTGTTGAGATGTTCAAAAACTATGTGTGGTGTGCGCCGTGTTACAGACACAGGGGCTGCAAGTGGTGGAACGAGGAGGTCAAACTGGCGGTGGCGCGAACAAGAACAGCTTTTGAGCAGTGGTTGCAAGCAAAGTTGGTGGTGGCCTATGGCAACTATAAAGAGAAGAGGAAAGAGGTAAAGCAAGTGGTGATGAGAGACTGAAATGATGCTGATGACAGGTGGGGCAGACGGTAGTGCCAGAATTTTGAGAACAAAAAGATGTTCTGGAAGGAGGTTAAGAGGGTGAGAAAGGGATATCAGAAAGAAGGAGGCAGAGGAAAATTAAAATGGCCAGATGTTGACTGTATTTGGTGCTGTACAGAAAAGGTAGGCCAAGTATTTTGATGAGTCGTTGAATGTTGAGGATGACAGAGAGGCTGACATTGTTACTGTGGAGTAATGATTGTCGAGTGGCTGGTGAGGCTGCTGAATCTGTGTTTTGTAACGGGAGTGGTGCCAATTGAGTGGTGCAGAGCTTGCATTGTTCCACCGTATAACAGCAAAGGAGATATACACGAGTGCTGCAACTTGAGAGGCATCAGTTTATTATGTGTGGTTGGAAAGTTGTACAGGTGAGTGCTGATCAGAAGGAACCCACAGTAGGAATGGCTTGATTGGAGAGGCACAGTATGGACTTAGGAGTGGAAGAGTGTGTATCCATCAGATTATTGCAGCAAGCTAAGTCTGTGTCTATGAGAATTACCTTGCAAAGGAAAACGATGTGTTCTGGGCCTACATGGATTTAGAAAAGGCCTACGACAGGGTTGGCAGGGGAGCGCTGTAGAGTGTGCTGCGTTTGTATAGAGTGGGCAGATATCTGTTGAAAGCAGTTCAGAGTTTCTATGTTGACAGCAGAGCATGTGTCAGAATGGGGAGCAAGGTTAGAGATTGGTTTACAGTGAAAGTGGGTCTGAGACAAGGTTGCATCATGTCTCCCTGGCTATTCAATCTCAACATGGATTGAGTGGTCAGGGAGGTGAAAGCAAGTGTATTGGGTTGTTGCTTGGAGCTCACCCTTGTATCTCACCCTTGCAGCCCCCCACAGCCCCAACAGCCCCGCCAACAGGGCACGCAGGCATGGGAGGCAGTACACCTCAGCGCCAGCAATCAAAATGAACAGCACTGTACAAGTACTGCAGCAGGACGCTGGTCGGAATGCGCTCAATAGGTCCAGAGAAAACAAAACAATGAAGACAGTCAACAACTGCACACAACCGTTGACAACATAAACAAAGCAACAACATCACATCAAATTTAGTCTAGCAAAACTCAAACAACACTGCCCCCAATTCCTCCGCCAGGGCCCTCTTGAAGTCGCGAAGTGAATCACACTGCACCACATCAGCGGGCAGCCGGTTCCAAATTTGCACA
>SDVV010027130.1:0-12152 GCA_016164225.1 Gammarus roeselii | reverse complement strand
CAACGTGTCTATCATCGATTTATGTACTAGTGTATTCATGCCAAACATTTATATGGAAGAAAGGTGAAGAAGGATGAATGTTTTCGGGATGACATTTTTGAGTTGCATTACCGGTGTGACGGTGGGGAGTAGGTTCAATAAGGCCGTTGTTCGAATTAGAGCGGGGATGGTGGGTAAGTTAGAAGACAGGGTAGATTCACGTGTTCCGAGGTGATTCGGGCACATGATTAGGGAGGATGATGGGAGATTGGTGAAATGGGTGACGAAAGCGGAGGTGAGTGGACGTAGGCCTAGGACACTAGAGGCTGACCGAAGTTTGGGAAGGTGGATGGCGAGAAGCAGGCCTGAGAAATTCGAAACAATACCAGTAAGGTAGCGAGGGAGCGTACAATGGATAGACGTGAGTGTATAATATATGAGTTTTGACGTGGCCCTGCTCTGCTTTCCCGAACTTGGCGTCTGGTCGAGAAATTAAATGGATGTGGGCGTAGGTGGGTGCGGCAACTATGACGCAGCAGTGGTAAACCAGTGAACGCTGTCGGGCCCCATCTGCACCTAAGGAATGTCTAAAACTGTACGGTTTTCAGTTCAAGCTGATATTAGTAAGTGAAGGGTAAGTGTGTTTCTGGGTTTTCTTTCTCTTCTCAGCCACTCCACTCCGGCTCCAGGACTCGCCCCTGTGATTCATTTAGATGAAGCTAACTTGATTTTTTCCTTATATTTTCAGTACGAAGACACTTCCTGACTACGCCTTCTCCCACGATTTGACCTGCTAGTTGCTAATCAGAAAGTGAAGAAATCGCCACGTTGTAGGCTGATCAATGCTGATTAGCTACCTGAGGCGACATGGAGTTTGCTTGGAAGCCCACTTCAAGTATTTTCTAAAACTTTGATTTCTATCGAGTAGTTCGTTCTTTTTTCTTCGTCTGCGATCAGAACCGATGAGAGTTTGCGGGAGTGTTCATCAAACTACAAAATGTATCATTTTCTGGATTGCGTATAAATGAACAAACAGAACGACCTAAAATACTCGTGCAAGTTATTTACTGGGATAAGTTCTAAGTCATACATGCCTCCTTCATACGGGCAAATGAACCGTGATTCAGCCCGGCCCACCGTCTTCCATTACCTGCAACCAACTGCCAGATGACGTTCAGGGGGGCCATCTCAAAGTATGGGAATTTGGCGACGGGTTGCCCCTGATATGCTGCAATATGGTTCACCAGTTGCCGCGCTTCAAACAGAATGGTATCCTCAATGCGACTGTTTCCCGTGCCCAGAGCCCGTATATGGCGCAGGATGAAGCGACGTCCGTGGCTCCAGAGTGGCCCGTGGTTGAACACTACACCTGGATGGGGAAGCGGGATTAGAAACTTAGATAAATTCCCTTCATTGAGATATATTTAATCAGGAGGATTGTTATTATTAATCTGATGCGACCCTGATTTGTTTTCCCGCCTGTTGCTATTTTTTCAGAAACGAAATGGCCGGTGATGGTAAAAGACCCGGCACCTACTATGAAGCGGGTTAACCAGTATAAGCTATTGGGCCCTGATGCTGACACTGATCTCAAAGCTTACTTCTGTCTCGGACTGTGTGTACGGACTTTTGTCAGACTTTAACCGCGCTGGAATTCTAAGACCTAGTACGTGAGTGCAAGGAAAGGAGCGTCCTGGAATCGTTGACCTGCCTAATTGGCGTATGGAATATTTGGTTCATGTTTATTATTTCTATGTAAGGCTGCGATTGCCGAGTGGATCCCGTGTCCAGCTCTAGATATATTGGGTGTTCGCTCTGTGGCAGTGCCGCGGCGTATGGGCGGGAAGAATCGGAACCATGTCTCCTAGGTAACAGACTAACCCTACGTCATACTCCAGCAACTAGGTGGGGATGACTAGTCGTATGTTCGTGGAGTACATTTATTATGGGATCCGCAACAGAGCACCAGACACATAACTTAGGAGACAGTGGCAGTATCCGCACAAAATGAGGATATATTTACATTTTCTTTTCATTTGTCTATCTTGGCTTTCTTAGATTACACAAAAACACTCGAGCGCACTCACCAACATTTGCGTCGTCGATGTTCATCTTCTTCATGAAATTTGGTCTGGGTGTAAACTCAGGTCTTGCAAAGACGTCCTTGATGTCTGTGTAGTCGAACACATACACTATGCGGGTGTTGCCAAAACGTTTCCTTGTGGAGAATGGAGGTTATTATACAAATAATATTGTAAAAGAATAAATGGATTAAAATCTTTATTATTCATACGCAAACGGTATGGAGGTCTTGTTTCACCTCAAATCTTTAAATAAACACACATGCACAATAAATCCTAAATACGTATAATGATATGCCATGACCTCAAAACAGATTAAGAAATGTTATCGAGTTTATCATAACGTGTAGCTGAATAAATGGGACCATTTATGAACCGGAGCGTGTAATTTACTTTCATAGTTGAACATAAGTACACGACTCTCTGCGGAACACGTCATGACCATCGAGCAATCAATAGCTTTCAAGTACACAATAAATATGCACTATTTCCCGATGACACAAAATTTTGCGATCAAGCATTGTAATATTATATAAAACCACCGGTATGAATTCAAAATTCTGATTAACAGCCTAATTCATTGGGCTTACTCATTTTCAATACAATCTTAGGAGACAGTCCGAGGTAAGTAATATTTCGCCAAATATTTATTGATCTTGCAGGGAATGCCCCACCACGGTTCCTCCCTCCCTATTTCCTCACCAAGGATCCTCCCTCCCCATTTTACCACCAAGATTCCTCTCTCCCCATTTCCCCACCAAGTTTCCTCCCTCCCCATTACCCCACCAAGATTTCTCCCTCCCCACTTCCCCCACAAAGATTCCTCTCTCCACATTTCCCCACCAAGTTTTCTCCCTCCGCATTACCCCACCAAGGTTCCTCCCTCCCCATTACCACACCGAGGTTCCTCTCTCCCCATTAACCCCACCAAGGTTCCTCCATCCCCATTACTCCACCAAGGCTCCTCCCTCCTCATTACTCCACCAAGGCTCCTCCCTCCCCATTACCCCACCAAGATTTCTCCCTCCCCACTACCCCACCAAGATTTCTCTCTCCACATTTCCCCACCAAGTTTTCTCCCTCCGCATTACCCCACCAAGGTTCCTCCCTCCCCATTACCCCACCAAGATTCCTACCTCCCCATTACCCCACCAAGGTTCCTCTCTCCCATTTCCCCACCAAGATTCCTCTCTCCCCATTTCCCCACAAAGGTTCCTCCCTCCCCATTTCCCTATGCACTCACGTGACCAGGCTGCCGAATTTATCACGCAGTTCTTTGGCGGACTTCTCATCGATCGTTGGGGGTTGTCCAATGAATGGTATCTCCAGCGGCCCTGTCAGGAATTATAATGATGTCGAGTTTCTAATTGCTAGTGGAGGTATTTTATAAAGTGAGGTCGGTAGGAGTAACAAGTTGCCAACTCCATTGTACATTTATGATCAGTTTTTTAATTGAGAAAGATAAAAAAAATCCCTGGTTCACAACGTCAACACACTAGTGGGAAATAATTTGAACCGAACGAGCTCTTTGATTGCGTACAGCCGCGGTACAATTATTTTTATTGTACTTCGGCTTCATTTAATTTCGACTTTTGGGGGACTCGTTGGCGATTATTTTTCTATAGTATCGTACGAAAATTATTGAAATTCCTGCTTTAATTGTAGTACTTTGTTCATAAATTATATGGAATAAAAGAATAGTTAAATAATACCTTCCATACCGCCAAGGCAATAGCATATTGATCCCCTTACCTGGGGGCATTCCAGAAGGTTTCCTGTCCCACAGGACAGCCAGGAGCAGCAGGGCCAGGCCTGCTAGGCATAGTTCCAGAAACATGGCACCAGCTGTGAATGAGGGGAGCAGGGATCAGAGCCATAACGCAGCTGGTTACCGCCCAATTAAGCTATGTTCCATTGCACACACAGGTTTTACTCATGAATGGGACATTTTGAACAAGTTTCTGCAACGTATATATAAATATTTGTTGCAATCATTCTTGATATCAACATTTTCTTTTTGTTTTTCAATTCAAATAGTATAAATCTTGGTCGGGCTCCCTCTTGAAAATTTTGGGTTAGCATCGCTATCAAATTCCGATGTAAACGTTCCACTTCGTCGGTTATCAGTATCAATTGAAAGGTTAAAATAGTAACCGCTGATATCATACAATGAATAACATCGTGATAGATAAATTTTCGTCCGAGCTTTGAGTGGATCTGAGCTAAACACAGAACTTTTTACTCTAAAAGTCTCAAGAAATAAGAATCGTTTACAAAAGTTTGAAACTTCAGATAATTCAACTTCGGAGGTTGATACTAGTCCTCTCCAATCGTCGCCTGATCGTAGGACGTTACTGCCGGGTTAATGCTCTAATGTCGGGTTAATGGCGTTTACAGGTTTTGAGTGTTGGGTTGATGCCGTAGACAGGTTCTAAGTGAATTTTGAATCCATGATTGCAAAATGTTTTGTAATCCGTCACAAAGTCCCAATATTCCTTCGCATGAACGCGCATCTAAGCGCGTTATCCCTTTACGATCGAGTCTTTATTACGGGCTCTATAAATGATTACAATGATAAAATGATAAATCAACAAAGTCAACCTTATTTACGTTAGTGTAGGTTGGATTTCTCTAGTATATAGTGTTTTTGTGTTGTTTTCTTGGCACTTCTGTTATGAATACACATTGTGGTTGTGGCTAGTCCTACTTTCTTTAATATAGCCACTACCAGGGAAGTGGCTCGCTGCCGAGTGACCGAGGGGTTAGTGTACCCGACTCGAATGTTGCGAATCCGAGCCTCGGCAAGGACACCGCTGTCTGGTGGCAGACAGATTGGGCTCCTGTCCCTTCTGTGTCTTACTCAGCCACTCTCCAAATACGGGGAAAACGGCTGGATCATACATACAACCAATAAAAAGTAAGTAGTCAAGCTTATATTGGGGATTTTTTCAAACGATTACTAGACGGAGCGGAACCCTTCATCTGGCAACAGTTCGGAATTTGGTTTGATGACGTGGATTCTAGTGATGGAAAAATGCTTGCCAACGAAGTTACGGCATCTGTACAGTTTCAACTGGCGCGCTGATGATCTATTTAAATTAATTAATGAGCCAGAACATTGAACCCTTCCATTGTATGATATCATCAATGTATCAGTTATTTGATATATGTCTCTCACATTCATCTATTCTTTGCTGATGAATCCTTTTAGTAGGTGATGATGGGTATAACACGAGACATTATTTTATATGTATCTGACTATAGAAATTGTGCTCAAGCAGACTCTGCACCAACACATCGTTCGGTAGCGAGAGAAAATCCGCCAATACTTAGAAGTCAAGAAATAAACTAAGTAAACTGTTTCAACTGGGAATTAAAATGTTTTAAAAAAATATTCTAGTATCTACATTTTAAAATAGTTGACATGAACAATTATGTTTAAATCATGTGTTAAAAATATTACGTCAAAGAATTCTTGCCCCCCCCCTTTTTTTTATTGATCCTATATCGTGAAATGATTTTTTTTTCGAGTAATTTCTACGAGGTAGAACATGCTACCGGTACTGATTCCACGCTACACCATTTCAGCACAAATTAAATGACATGAGGTCACATTCGGCTCAATATAAAAGTCAAAGATGAGTTTGAACCAATTTAGTAAAAGTTATTTTTCAGAAAGATTCCACCAATAATTATGGTACTATATGATGTTCAGAACCAAATATATTTGTTGGTACACCTGTAGCACCCTGTTCAATAAATTGATTTCGCTTAAGCAATTAAAATAATAATTAAAGGATTTGGTAAAACTTGAGATATAGTATTATTGGTGAATTGCATCGACTATGGGGAAGATAGTTAAAGAGCATGACTAAGATGTTGTTGGCATTCTTCAATTAAAGAGCATGCCATTATCGACGTTGTATTTGTTAATTGGTGTTGTAATTAGAACGGAGGGCTGCACTGTGATGAACATATTACACGAACTTAGCGAACTATTGAACAATTGCGAGGCGTCAGACAGAAAGATGAGAGTTTTGGAAAAATGGTGTGCCACAGTTTCCTTATTAATTGGCACACTGACATTCATATACAGGCGATTATGCATAGGAAACACAAACTATTTGCAGCTTGAAATTAAACCAAAACGTAAGCTAAATACATCTTCTAATCCATGTAAAATACCAACTAAACAAAGCATTTATTAATCCATACAAACGCTTTTCTGCTTGTATTTTCATTTGTGTTCTTTGTCATTAAACTGTAAAGAATTCTCCGTATGTAATATATTTCCAGTTGGAAGAGCACTATCCTATATACTTTTGACTTTTTTCAGTATATTCATACATGCAGTGGATACACAAAATATATCAAATAAAAAGAGAACACTCTGAATTACTTTTAACATATCAGACAACACATAATTTGACGAACATTTTGTGCTGTATAAGGCATCTGTTCAAATTCTCAAATCAATTATTATTTTCGTTGATTCTTTCACACCAAAAATAGAATGGCGGTGTCGTTCATAGTTCAGAATGATATTAATATGAACGGGCCTCAGCCGGTCTGCATCCGTGAGCAGTGCATGGATAGTAGCCATAAAAAATACAGGATTTCCTTTAGTATCGCCCACCAGTAAGAGCAAATCAAGATCAGCTTAGACTGCTTGTGGTTCAGGCTTTGACATCATGATTGTTGTGCATGTGAGGCGAGATAAGTGTCTTTGATGATGTGTTATTAGAAACAAAATAAAATATCCGAATAAACAAGCTCTTACGATGTTTTAGGAACACTATGCACGGCTGACCACCAAGAGAAACAACAGGACGACTATCAGCCCAGTTGCATGCGCGAGCAAAGCTAGTCCGTCACAGGCTGAAAACTTTACTGGGATTCCTGCCCACAGCGCCCGCAAACCGACGTTGAAGGTCATCTTGGACGTGCACTTTGGCCCAAGGTAGGCAGAGGGCTGCTCATGCGCCAACACACGAAAAGAGGTAGAGATGTAAATAAACAGGCATTGGTAGGTGTTGGGGAAGCAATGCAAGGCACGAATATGCCTGCATTGTTCTTGCTTTAGAAACTCATTATATGACGCGAATAAACATGTTCTGATGATGTGTTCGAAACACAATGAATAGACATGTTTTGGTGGTATGTAGAACTCTAAGCAATGAAGTAAAACATGTGTTGATTACGGGTTCTTAAGAACACAATACAAATTATGAATAAACGTGCTTTGGCGAAGTGGAAGAACACAGTACAAAGCTGAATAGTACAATATAATGATGTGTTATTTGAAGCACAATACTGAGTGCGATTAAACTTGTTATGATGATATTGTTTGGAACGTAATGCTAAGAGCCTAGGCCAAATAAGCATGGTTAATATCTGATTTGACAATATCATTTTTTATATCGGCTTGTTCCTACTAAAAGATAATGTCACGACATCGAATTTTGTGTTTGGTACCGCCTAACATGGCGCTGATTCACAAACACCAAATCCATACTCAATGCCAATATTATTTGCCAACCTTCAGGCATGCACATCGCTGGCTGAATGTGCTAGCGGAAAATCCACCAACATAAAACCAACTAATATCCCACGAGATCATCGAATACGTGTATTCAATTGTCGAGTAAATGTCGCTATCTAATGTTTGTATTTACCGAGGGTCCAGGAAATATCTATTTCAAGGTCGAGAACTGTGTGGAAGCTTGGAACGGAGAGCGGAGTTCATTTAACTCTCCATCACCACCGTCGACGGCAAACTGCGCGTCTGACCAGTTTTTAGTTGGGGCAGGGCTCTCAAGCCGGAAAAAAACTCTGATCGTAAATTGGTCTATTGCCAGACCTTGGGAATAAGGAACTCATGGGTCACGCAGGTTCAAACAAATATTAATTAAAATATAGTCAAGATGAACACAATCGAATCATTTACGTATGAATAGTAAGACTACTTGGGATAAACGAGCAGGAAATGAGTCCAACCACGATACGATATCACTTGATCAGGACTGGCATCAAGGAGTGGGCAGCTGCCCGAGGCCTCCATAATTTAACCGTACGGATGTCAATGCCGAAACAGTCTTCATTAGCTTCTTTTTCTTCCCTATCAACAATTTTGTTCGTCTTGCTAAGTCTGCTCACACTCAAGTTTGGTTTATACTTTCATTCTATCTTGGTATCGTCTGCTAGCTTGCCAATGTTCGGGAGTACGTTGCTATCAAGATCGTTTATGAATATTTGGAAGAGAATTAGACCAAACACGAATATTTGAGGCATGCCGCTTTTAACATCACCCCAATTGGAGGAAGCTACGTTAAGTACGACTCGCTGCCGTTTGTCCGTGGGCCAGCATCTCATCTAGCTATTTAGCTCATCCCGAATACCAGTGCCGTGCAATTCAACGAAGACCTTTTAATAGTCAAGGTGAATCGGAAATTTCGCGTCGCGAAATTCAATTCTATTTTTTAAAAGAGCAACAGCTTTGTTAGACATGAACGTTTGCGTTTAAAACCTTACTGAGAGTCACCTATCAACTGACGTGATTCTAAGAATTCTGTAATTTTATCCGTAATCGAACTTTCCATCAATTTGACAATGACTGATCTGAGACTAATTGGACGGTAATTGACGGTAAGAGCTGAGACTAATTGGGCGGTTATTACCCTTTTTTAAATGGGTAACATAGGCCTCATTCCATTGAGAGGGGCATGTGCTACTTATGAGAGATTGGGTGGAATTGTTTGATAAATGTTTCGCGATTTTGTTCATAGTCTCTTTCAGAATGTTGTGATGAACTTGTACTGGACCTGGAGATTTTGCGACTTTCAATTTATCTACCTATATATTTAACAACTTCAGCAGAGGAAAAGCTTACTATGCTGAGGGCTTCAATTCGTCTCTGCACTATGATATCCTGAGAATTAGGAATATACTGATTCTCCGACGTAAATACAAAACAAAATTATTTGTCAAGTAAGACATTCATTTGGTGCCTTTCGTTTCTAGCTCACCAACATCGTTCTCAAAAGGACCAATTACAGATCTCGATTTTATTTGCTCGAAATATCACTAAAAATAGGGTTCGGATTAGTTTTGGCGTTGGCCACATTTTAATATTTATAATCGTTCTTCCTACGTTTCAGGACCTTGCTTAGGCTTGAACTTTTCTGCTAATTTTGAATTTATTCAAGTCCTTTTTTGGAGACTGTAGGTGCTGCAATTCTCCTGTCCAGTACTTAGACTGATTGACTGCTGTTCGCCTGTTTTTGATAATTATATGCTCAGTTACGATGTTTTTAACTGCAGTATAAAAAAAAATTTACGACTGATTGACATCTTGTCCGAGGGTTATATTTGCTGACGCCATTGAATCTTTCAAGTTATCCAAGTTAGCTAATCTAAAGTTAGTGACTTTTCACATTTTTTTGACGTTTTCAACTTGAGCTTTATCAGAAAACTAATATAGTTAAGGTCGCTATTGTTCCGAGTTGTTCGTCCACTTCGACGCTCGTGACATGAGAGTCGCTTGCACTAAATAGCAAAATCAATCAGACGTTGGCCAGTGGTACTGTATTGGTCTGTTCCCCAATCAATGTCAGGGATATGGAAATCTCCAAGCACTATACTGTTTTGCATTAGGACAACATCGACGAGGGTGTTGTAAAGTTCGACATCATTTGCGACAATGCTCTTGGGGGGGGGGCGATAAATTAGTGTGATTGGACAGTTTATATGTTCGCCGACTACTTGAATTGATACTATGTCGCGTTTCCTGCTTGTAACTGAAATTTATTTTATTTTTATAACATTTGTTACGAAGAACAATACTTCTCCATCCTCACGTCCTTGTTTATCTTTGTGAAATAGTGAGAAGCCCGGGAGAGTGAATTCGCCTAGATAATGTCTGGTGCTCGATTCCATCCACGATTCTGTGATTGCTATTATGTCGATTTCTTCGTTAATTGCATGGATTCCCAATTCGTCGATTCTGTCGCGGAGGTGGTAACTTGAAACTAGTCAGATGAGGTGGTAACTTGGAGCTGGTCAGATGAGGTGGTAACTTTGAGCTGGTCAGATGAGGTGGTAACTTGAAACTATTCAGATGAGGTGGTAAATTGAATTTAGGTGGTAACTTGAAACGTGTCAAATGAGGGGGTAACTTAACCTGGGTATTTTTTAAACTCGTGTATATTTATCGTCAGCATTGCCACCACGGATGATATATTTAGGAAGATAACAGACGTGACGTCTCGTTCATATTGACTTTAGAGAACAAGATGATATAACGTAAATATGGGTAAGATATGATGTATAGTATCGTGTCAGGATAAAAAAATCAACTCCATCGTCCATTTCCACAAATTTGGTGATGTTTTGATATCGGTGTACGATCGTAATGAAAATGTTTCAAGCCGTAGAGTTATGGAGAACATTCGAAATATTGCGGCATGTATTGATTTGAAAACGGAAAACTGTCGTTGGGTCAAAACATTAACGTTTAATTTAGACGTTTCCAACGATTCATTGTGTCATTTCGGGTTTGGTGATCCGTCTTCCCTCATCAAACGTGGTGGTCCGCAAACGATGCAAGGCCGTCATCACGACAACTGCCAACACTGGACAACCGCAATTGTCTGTAGTTGCATATTTTCCAACAGCTCATCACAAAACAAACACCGGTATGAAAGTGCGTCTCATCATGGGAGAAAATAACATCAGATTGAGAGCACCAATTTGGCCTATGTGAACTGCTCATATGCAGGCTAGAACAACGCTAGAAAAAAAGTCGAAAACTTTGCATTTGCAGAGTTCATATATAACTATATGTATATCTTATAGTTATTGGATGAATAGCACACATAAACATTATCTGAATAAATGGAGAAAATGTAGATCAATGATTTGTAAAAGTTGGTTGTGGTATAGGCACATCAAAAATATACCAGAGTGGTTCTCATCGCTAAAGAGAAGAGTGCCCATCAACCAACCCACATTTTCAGTTGAGAAAAAAAGTAAAAATTCCATCTTCATTGCTATCAGAATTATTTTTTTGAGTCGATTCCATGATTTTCATCTGTTTGAACAATTATATTAAAATATTTTTTCGACGATCAAACTCTGGTCTGCAGTAGAAAATACTGTGTTTATCTGCCTATGTCGTCAAACGCTACTTGAACTTTTTCCTGTCTGGCAGACTAAAACACAGTGAATATAACAATATGGGAGCGGCATCGTATTTTTACAAAGAAACTTCATCGATGAATATAACATTTAATGTAGGAGGCCTCCTCACGGAGGCTGTCCGACGACCTCCATACGTCTAAATCCGGCCCTGACCAAATTGATTCCAACAAAAACAACGAATCAATTAACAAGATGTGGGTAAATGAACCGATCATAGATGTGAGGGTGTGTGATGCCAGCGTAACCTATCTTTGGGACCAGCAGTTGCACTGATCTGCACTCAAAGAAATGGCAGAATCAGGATTACTTTGGCGCTTCCGCCGCTGCCACCTTTATATCATGGGGCTTCTCCTGGTGCCGCTTGCATACCCTCGTGTTTCTTATGGTGCTGCTTGTATATCCTAGTGTTGCTTGTATACCTCGTTCTTCTCCTGGTACGGTTTGCATACCCTCGAACTTCTCCTGGTGCCGCTTGCATCGCCTTGTGGTTCTTCTGATGCCGTTTGTATACCCTGGTGCTTTTCTTGTGCTGTTTTGCATAGCCTCTTGCTTCTTCTGATGCTGCTTGTACACCATATGGCCTCTCCTGGTGCCGCTTGCGTACCCCTGGGCTCCTCCTGGTGCCGTTTGCACAGCCTCGTGCTTCTTCTGATGCCGTTTGAACACTCTGGGGTTCTCTTGTTGCCTCGTGTTACCCAAGTTACGTTTATTTTCATTGAGCAATGGCAACCGTCCTTGCATAACTATTGCGTTAAGTGTTGAGATCACATTTTGCATGCATTCATTTATATTTTTCGAATTTGACCGAGGGCGCCACAAAGTCTCTTCAGAAGCAGGCGCTCATGAGTCTCTTTAGAAACAGGCTCCTTAGAGTCCCAAAAGGCAAAAATAAGA
>SDVV010027129.1:0-12152 GCA_016164225.1 Gammarus roeselii | reverse complement strand
CTACCCCGTGCGACATGAGCTCCAACGTGACGTTAAGCTCCCGGGTGATGTTAGGCTCCTGTCACTACCCCGTGCGACATGAGCTCCAACGTGACGTTAAGCTCCCGGGTGATGTTAGGCTCCTGTCACTACCCGTGCGACATGAGCTTCAACGTGACGTTAAGCTCCCGGGTGATGTTAGGCTCCTGTCACTACCCCGTGCGACATGAGCTCCAACGTGACGTTAAGCTCCCGGGTGATGTTAGGCTCTTGTCACTACCCCGTGCGACATGAGCTCCAGCGTGACGTTGGCATTGGTGATGTTAGGTGATGTTAGGCTCCCTTGCGATTTTCAGTTTCCTTGAGATGTTTGGCTCTGCTTTGGTGACGTCATGCATCCATGTAACATAAGACTCCCCTGCTGTGCTACCCTCTCCGTATAACGTAAGGCTCCCCTGCTGTGCTACCCTCTCCGTATAACGTAAGGCTCCCTTGTGATGCTACCCTCTCCGTGCAACGTAAGGCTCCCTTGTGATGCTACCCTCTCCGTGCAACGTAAGGCTCCCTTGTGATGCTACCTTCTCCGCGCAACGTAAGGCTCCCTTGTGATACTACCCTCTCCGTGCAACGTAAGGCTCCCGTGTGATGTTAATTGCCCGCGTACCAGTGTTTACACGTGTTAGCAGACAACAATTGCTATTTTCTCCCAAACTTTGTTGCCTTTTAATTGTTGGGAGTTTAGTTCGGAAGTAAAACGACAAAGAAGCATCATGTGTCTGAAAAGAGTGAGTAGGAAAGGAAAGATCTAGAAACTGGGAAAGTTTTCTCTTTTTTATATCCCTTAACGATGAAACTCGAAAAAAAATCAAATCTGCACCTGCAGAGAAAGCCTCCAATCCACGATGTGGATTTCAGTTTGTCTCTGTTTCATTCCTCGTTTAGCCGAGGGGACCAGTGTCATTCCTGGACACCGTTTTGCAACGAGTAGGTTTCAATGCCGGGCACTATTGTTTCCGTGCTAGTGCTAATGCCGGGCACTAATGTTTCCGTGCTAGTGCTAATGCCGGGCACTAATGTTTCCGTGCTAGTGCTAATGCCGGGCACTATTTCAGCAGTACCTACCGGTGTCAGAGCCAGACACAATTTTTTAACCAACCTGCTGTCACTGATGCCGAACACTATTTCTCACACGTGCTGCAATTTGATGAAGCTTGCGGTTAAAAGAATTGTGTAAATCGATTGGACACCAATTTTGAAGGGCGAATCAATAATGCAGAGGAACGTGGGTCGTCAACCACCACAGAATTATCCCTCGCTCCTATACTGTAGTGAAAGAACATTCGTTAACAGCTTATGATCTAATAAAACATTATTGATTTTTCTCTGCCACACTCAGCTGCGATGCTGAAACAGGAAGCCCGAAGACAAGATCATATCATTGTCTATTGGTCGTCGAAGAAGCTTGTTAGTTTCTTCTTTTATAAATTCGGCTTAGTAATAATTTTTGTAAAATCTAGCTTGGTTGGGATTTAACAAATTAATGAATCAACTCAAACTTTTATTACGTTAATTTTTGTTGCAAAGAATTATCTTGAAAAGTATTGCAATGTTAACGAATTTCTTTCGTAATGTGCGGCATCAACAGAACAAATATTGTGATTCAAAATTTATTGCACAATGTACTGTTGAGGCGAGACTAACAGTATACTGTTGAGGCGAGACTAACAGTATACTGTTGAGGCGAGACTAACAGTATACTGTTGAGGCGAGACTAACAGTATACTGTTGAGGCGAGACTAACAGTATACTGTTGAGGCGAGACTAACAGTATACTGTTGAGGCGAGACTAACAGTATACTGTTGAGGCGAGACTAACAGTATACTGTTGAGGCGAGACTAACAGTATACTGCTGAGGCGAGACTAACAGTATACTGCTGAGGCGAGACTAACAGTATACTGCTGAGGCGAGACTAACAGTATACTGTTGAGGCGAGACTAACAGTATACTGTTGAGGCGAGACTAACAGTTTACTGTTGAGGCGAGACTAACAGTATACTGTTGAGGCGAGACTAACAGTATACTGTTGAGGTGAGACTAACAGTATACTGTTGAGGCGAGACTAACAGCATCCTGTTGAGGCGAGACTAACAGCATCCTGTTGAGGCGAGACAAACTGTATGCTGTTGAGGCGAGACAAACTGTATGCTGTTGAGGCGAGACTAACTGTATGCTGTTGAGGCGAGACTAACTGTATGCTGTTGAGGCGACACTAACTGTATGCTGTTGAGGCGACACTAACTGTATGCTGTTGAGGCGACACTAACTGTATCCTGTTGAGGCGAGACTAACACACCCTCCCCTCTTATCGCTGTACATAGCGCAGTAACCCCGTTTTTAGATGTTAGACAGTATATCAACAGTTGGTTTCCTAACGATATTGTTAGTATGTTCTCCTTAACATCTAGAGCACAATCACTGCTGTGACGGAGCTGTTGTAGAGGCGAGGGTGTTAGTCTACCTTTAATAGTTTATTGTGGACGAAATCTTGAGTAAACTTTTGTTGCACTGGAGGGCCGAGGGTTCGATTCCTGGCTGTGCACTATTTTTTTTTCAAAATAAAATGGTCATTCATTTATATTATCAGTAAATTTCAATAACATTTTTTCGCTGTTCGCTCGAATGACATGAAAAAAGTTATGGATTTTTTTGTCAACTTTTTAGGGACACAAATGCCATCATTGAAACCAGTCACGCTGACTAAATGATTGATTTACTTTGTCTACGTCCTCGATTACCGTACCATCAACAATTTTGTCGTCTTAGCCCACTGTTGGATATGATACAGCATCTAAATACTTATGAAAATACTTTGCTCGATTCCTGAAAAGTTATTTCGGACAAAATACTCTGAAAATTATTCTAGATGCTGTTTCATGCACCCCACCATTCCCGGGTGAAGGTACGGTCCAGACCAAAAATGCTTCAGTGAGTACCAGCGAATGTTTTGTTACCGCCACGATGCAGGTGTGCGTTGAAAAACCTTTTGTCGTCATCGCTAGACTGCTAAATTGTAATGCTACTGTCTAACTGTGTCAATTTAAACTTATTGTTTATGCGAAAAAGAATTTCTTTACTATAGAAGAATAAAATAAATTACATCTTGAATTTCATGTAAACGATTAATCTAAATAGAAGTTTATCTTGCACTTTTTTTTACCTGTCATAATTAAATAC
Organism: Gammarus roeselii; assembly: GCA_016164225.1. Taxonomy (NCBI): domain Eukaryota; kingdom Metazoa; phylum Arthropoda; class Malacostraca; order Amphipoda; family Gammaridae; genus Gammarus; species Gammarus roeselii. The sequence continues at coordinate 8,937 of SDVV010027129.1, read as the reverse complement.
AGGTGTGTAGCTAATAATAAATACAGGTATGCAGCTAATAATAAATACAGGTGTGTAGCTAATATCAAATACAGTGGTGTTTACTAATATTAATTATTGCAGACTTGAATGAACGCTATAATAGTTGTATGATCTGTAAGTTGAAGATTAACTGTAAACGCACTGTAGTTCGCTACAGTTGCTATGATCTGTGCGTTAAAGATTAACTTTGAACGCATTGTAGTTCGCTACAGTTGACGTGACCTGTAAGTTAAAGATTAACTGTAAACGCATTGTATTTTGTTACAGTTGATATGATCTGTAAGTTGAAGATTAACTGTAAACGCATTGTAGTTCGCTACAGTTCGTGTACATGTTCTGGCCAGTAGATATATTCTCGGGTACAAATATCTCAAACTATCATCCAGCCTTCATTTATGACACTGAGGAGTGTTGATATGAAGCAAGTGTTTTAAAGCAATATACCAATTCCAACCAAACTCTTATTCCCGATTTAAACATTTTTTCTTTCATTAACTATAATTTAGTCTTGTAACTAATTATTTTCAAGTTCTACATGTTATGTTTTCTTTTCCAGGAACGATGACGCGTCTCCGTAAGTCATCTGTTCTCGTGTGCCTGGCTCTCCTCAGTCATGTGGTGACCGGCTTCCAGACTAACCGCGACCCCTCTTCGTCATCAGTTGAAGGATCGCAGTCTGAGGAAGGCAGTCGGCCAAGCCATGCATTCCATGCGAATGGACGTGGTCGCACAGATATGTTCTTTGACGACCCATCTGCCCAGCGGGAAATGTCTCTAAAGTTTGCACCGGTTATCACAAATCCCATCCAATCTGTCATACCTCTTAATCAGAGAACGCAGATGGCCATGCAAAGAGGTGGAAATAGTTTCCTACCTTTACCAGAGGAACCTCCGTTCCTCGCAGATTACTCTCCAATTCTGACGTCAGCCGTAAACGCTGTCAGAAATGTAGCCGAAGTAATCCATCGCATACCAGAAGCTGTTGGTGAAATTGGTTCAAGTAAAGTTGTAATGATCGCTGAAACTGTCCAAAGAGTGCTAAATTCCCCACCAACTTTTGTGAGAACACAACCCGCCACAATTTCCAGTGACAGGGTAGTGTACCCGTCACCCACAAACAGTCAAACTCAAAATCAAAATCCAACCAGTATTTACAATCCTACTCAACTTGGTTCTTCTGCACAAAATTCTTTCTCCACTGTCGTTGTTCAACCTAATCAAAGTGATGGAAACGCTCATCCTGTCCAGTTTTTCTCTCAATCCAACGACCAAGGCGGGCTGAATATTCCAGTCGCTTCCGGTGGAGTCGAACCCCCCATTGACTATGTGCCACAAGATCAACTTTTTGTACGTGATGATTTCCCGGGTCTGGATCAATACCATCAAATGTCGTACAATGGGGGACAGAACTTGGCTCCCTCTCAGCATACAAACACCTACTTCGGACCACCAACCGGATCCTTTAATGACGGAAATTTTCAGCTACCGAGCACAGTCGGATTAGGTTCACCGTCAAACAGCTTTCCTACAAATAATAACTTATTTGGAAACTCTGGTTCCACCAACCGATTTCCTTCCCAGAATACTGATATGCTTGGTGGCGGCCAATCTTATCCTGAAATTTCTACGGTTGCCAATGGCATCCAGGTGTTTACTCTAGATCTGCTTGACACGTTTAGACCAGTTTCACAAGACAACGTCGTTTTTTCCCCTGTTAGCATCTCAAGTCTGTTGTCCTTACTAACATTAGCCACGAATGGAAATTCTAAACACGAGATAGAAGTCGCTCTTTTCCCGCTCACCTCTTCGAGCAGCCACGACCAACACAGTCAATACGAAAGTATCTTGAAAAGGCTAAATCGTCTCTCCCAGGGGATTACCATCAGCACTTCCAGCAAATTATTCCTCGAACAAAGTGTGAACATTTTTGGTTCATTCTCCGATGGAGCAAAGAAACACTACAATTGCAGTGTGAGTTTGGAAAACTTCAGTAGAAACCCTGAACAGACCATGAAGCGTGTAAACAGTTGGGTTGAAAAGGAAACACGTGGAAAAATCACCCAATTCATTAGTCAGCCCTTCAGCACAAATACAATGTTTGTTGCTGCCAATACAATTTACTTTGATGGAGAATGGGCAACACCTTTCCCAGAATACTTTACAGCTGAGAGAGATTTCGACTTAGGAAATGAAATCATCCAGTTTCCTATGATGACCAATGTTTTCGAAACTCCTCATTACTACAGCCGTGAATTCAATGTTGATGTAACAGCGCTGCCGTACAGAGGGGGAGAATTTGCTATGATCATCATTCTTCCGCGAGAGTCTCCAAGTGAAAAATCTATCATCGATCTGGAAAGGCAACTAAACACTACGACCATCGAGAGCCTTGTAAACAATCTGACGACTAAGTCTGTTTCCATCTCTTTGCCCAAAATGAAACTGGCTATGAAAACCAGCTTAGTTGAGAATTTATCAGAACTGCGCATTCGGAGTATCTTTTCGCCTTCTACAGCTGATTTCAGCAGCCTTTCCAACACGAAGCCTCTGTGGGTGAGCCAGTTTCTTCACGAGGCTGTGATGGAGGTGACAGAGGTAGGTACCGTGGCTGCCGGGGTCAGTGCTGCAAGCCTCGACAGAATTGGAGGCTACCAAAGGATCAATGTCAATAAACCGGCTATCATCTTTATCCGAGACATGGTCACACGCGTACCTCTCTTCTGGACAAGGCTAGTGAAACCTGAACGGGTTCCCGAATCTGGACAGAAGAAAACACAATCACAAACAAAGTTTTGAGTGGGATCGAATTTCTTATTTGTGATGGTAAGAGTATACATATTTTATTGTTAGTGTTTATTGGTATACTCTTAGCTCCGCCTTCTTCTCTTGTTTCATATCACTGGCAGAATTGCTGTCGTTCTATGTTAAATATCGTTATTAAAACCATTGCTTCATATAGGTAATATTTTGGTTGGTTTCTTGATAGTTTAATACTTCAATGCGTTCAGCGTCATGATAAAGTTTACAACAGAAGTCAGTTTAAAATCCTACTGCACAAATCTATGCAAGCTTTTTGTGTGCTGTGTGTTGAACCTGCAGGCGTGGGTGCATTCTTCAACTTGTTTGACCTCCAGAAAACTGTTTTCAACATGCTTCAAAATTTGTAAAATCCGATTAGACATGTTGTATTACAACAATCAAAAAAATCGATCATGATTTGAACTTCACAATTTAGTTGAAAAGTTACCCATTTATTTGATGTCAATCTACGTTTGACTATAGTGGGTTTCGTGTAAAATTAACAGAACATTTTCATTGGTATATATATTTTCTTCGGGCCGACGTGGCCGTGGCAGAGTGGTTAGCGTGTCCGACTGCAGTGTCAGCCTCTGGTGCTGCATGTCGTGTGTTCGAGCCTCGGCATGGACACGGCGGTCTTTGGGGCGAGGAGATTAGGCACCTCCCCCTCTGTGTCAGCCTAACTTGACCACCCTCCTTACTAGACAGAAACTTCTGTGTGTCTATACATACATATTTTGTTCAAAATCTAAAGGTAGGCTGTTTCCTACCCTCGTCGTTTACTTTGATGACCTGTAAAAGAAGAGCAGTCGACTCAATGCGTTGTTCCAATACATTGTTTTATAAATGTTAAACTAGTATTATTTCAGTATGCACGGTTACCTAACGTCTTGTACAGCTCTCTATATACTAATGGAATGGTATAACATGTTGTTAAGTAACATATAGTTAAATAACGATGCAGTGGCCGGGACTCGAACCCGGATAATAGACGTCGAAAGATTCAATACAACATAAATGCAATTTGTACCACCTCTATGGGTAATCAATTTGTTGTCTTACCATTGAGCCACGAACCGTGATCCCTGGGACGCTAGTTTGATGTGCAGTAGCGAGATGAATATCCTTTTTGGTTTATCTACAACAAGCTAGCTGAACCTTAACAACGAATTAATCAACTTCATCATATTGTCATCATTGCAGTCTACCTCGACAGAGCTGATGAGTCCTTCTGAAAATAAAACTTTTAGCTTGTGCTACTGGATATGGAATAACGATTATTCCAAAATTAGATTAATCCCGAACTCTATGGCATTTTATTTCGGTACTGTACGCCACTGATGTATTAAAACCCCGTTGTCACTATTTAATTTGTACATTTGTATACCAATAGCAATATTTCTCTACGAAACATTGTCAATGATAAATATAATTTTCTCTTTATGCGAAATCGTACCTACATTTGTTTAATTTATTGTACGGATGAGGATCTATGCAATGGAATACCTCTACAAACGGAGCGGCGTAGACAAAATAACTACACAACTTTTTGTCCTTGACACCATATACGTGATAAGACTAATATCACGCCATATGCGTGGTACGACTAATGTCGCGCCGTATGCATGGCACGACTAATGTCACGCCATATGCATGTACGACTAATGTCGCGCCGTATGCATGGCACGACTAATGTCACGCCATATGCATGTACGACTAATGTCGCGCCGTACGCATGATACGACTAATACCACGTCATATGCGTAAAATTACTAATATCATGCCATATGGGTGATATGACTAATGTCACGCCATACTTGTGATATGGAACTGAAGTAATAAGTACGACATGGCAACTAACAAAGCCCTCTAGTAGGTACGCTAGTTGCCATGTCTTAGAAATCACTATTTAAAAGGTTTGAAAAAAGTTGATGTTCGAAAATCGATTGGACGAGTACCTCAGCTGTGTTCCTGATCTGCCTCCAATCAATGGAACTACTCTCCAAGCGAACACATCGCCGAGTCTGGATCCAACTGGCGGATGTGGCAGCAACTTGCAAGTGCTGATGTGACATCACGAGTATAGTGTTCTCACTACTGTGGGTCAGGTCGAGCATAGTGTCCTCACTGTTGTGGGCCAGGTCGAGTATAGAGTGTCCTCACTGCTGGGGGTCAGGTCGAGCATAGTGTCCTCACTGTTGTGGGCCAGGTCGAGTATAGAGTGTCCTCACTGCTGGGGGTCAGGTCGAGCATAGTGTCCTCACTGCTGTGGGCCAGGTCGAGCATAGTGTCCTCACTGCTGTGGGCCAGGTGGTAGTTAAGCTGTGGCCCGCTGTGCATCAAAGAATCTCCAAGTATGCTTAGGTCTTATCACGTAATTTTGGGCCTTACGGCGTAGTTTTGGCAGCCATTGATGCCTTCTTGCAGTGGAGACATCCAAAAGCTCAATTGATGGGAAATTTCGAAGCAAAATTTTCTAATGATTTAAATGTTTATGAAATAAATCTACCTCTACTCCCACTCATTCCGGATTTTATTTATTATTTCTAAAGGAAAAATCAATCCCAAACTATCTCTGAAAATATATTCAGCAATGCAAATTAAGATCTGGTTTGAAATGAAGAGTGGGATAGAGTGTTATGTTACCTTGAGTATAAACCAAGTAATAGTTCGATACAGGACGGTAAATTGTGTCGTATGATGTATGAGCCCAATCATTAACCAGCATCGCGATAGAAACCATAGACGCTGTTATTTATTATTAAACTTTCAAACGCGACCATCGTCATATACGATGTGGAATTTAATAATCTCAAGATGTACAGAGGTGAACTCAACCAAGCAGAGCGGTCGACCTGTTTGGTCAGCAGGATTACGATACGAAGCGTCAACCCAAGCGTTTATTTTACCAACTGGTTACAGCAGGATTACGGTACGAAGAGTCAACCCAAGCGTTTATTTTATCAACTGGTAACTATAATTGATGTTTTAATTAATCTATTAGTGGATTAACTACTTAACTAAATTCATAAAATCTACACTGATGACATTGTTTTGGCCTAACAGAAGAACAAGGCCCCCAGCGGCCGCAAAACGTAGTCAACAATTTGATTCTTCATCAAACAGCCAAATACTCCATCAGTTACATCAATCTGAAAATTTGGAGCGCTTATACACATTGAAAGGTTTACTTCGGTTTTGATGATACTGCTTGGACAGCTGCTTCATTCGTAATTTTGGTTGGGTATCAAAGGCCCTTATCCGACCCCGCGTGGCCACGAGGCCAAACGCGGGCTTGCACGCTATCCTAACCAAACTAATATGATCTAATACTTTTTGAATATTCTGTGTCCAAATTCATCTTGGGAAGATAGGACAGTATATTGTAAGATTTATCTAGATACAGCATAGTGTCCAATGCTACCTGTAACCACAACATCGGATCAGATACTCAATCAGCCTTAGACTCTCTTGCATAACTACTCTAGTAATGGTATAACAACTGACGACAGATCTGTTAGAGTAATTTTCTATAACATTGTATCAAAAATCTTTCTATCAGCATTTCAGCTTCACATGATAATTCATCTCGGTTGACGTCGATTATGTTTAAACATAGTATAGTTTCTGCTCCTGTATGTCAAGTTAATTACTTGAACATAAATCGGTATCAGTCATCTAAATATTTTTATATATCTATCTAGTGAATGTATTCAATCACTTATTCAGTAGACATTAATAAGCAATGCTTCAAGTTTTAATTGTCTCCCCGTTCGATCGAACACCAAGTTCATTCCCATTCACATTATATTACGACAGGTTCTTTTAAAAATCTCGTAAAAGTTGACTAAATCTTACTCTATTCAGGACCGAACCTATGTGTTTACATACAGGTGTTTCCCCAAATAACGGACGGTGGGTTTAAACTAGGGGACACACAGAGGGGGAGGTACCTATTATCCCCGTTTACTACCGCGGTTCTGTGGTGGCCAGGATTCGAACACTCAACTACTCCAAGGCGAGCAGAGGTGAAGTCCGGCACACTTCGGCCACCGCGGCCTAGCATTACAGGAATACGTAATCGAGTGGATTAGTCATCTATAGTCTCAAGATAAGAGACTAAGAACAGGAGATAATCTGAAGTACAGAGATGCTGAGATGAGTCGCTGATATCAAAAAGATGACTAATCTTGAGCCAGGTCCATCAATGCTACAAATGGGACGACTGGATGTTCGTCTCAAGGTTTGTCACTTCCTATTCACATTTACTATGATATGGTGGTTATCATTGGGTGACTCATTGCGTGGCGCTCATATCTTGACTTTCATAACAGGAGAACAGACAGGGAGTGATAATGGCTAACACCATAAACACTCACAACCTGGTCCTTCTCAACGACTGACAACCCACCCGAATCACCCCCGAAAGTGAAACTGCCATCGATTTATCCATATGCTACCTCACTCTGGCACCCCAACTCGTTTGAGGAGTTTTTACGTCAACTCACCAAAGCGACCATAACCCAGTCATCATATCGCTTCTTACCAATTAACCAAGAAACCCTATCCATCAAGAAATTCGATTCAACTGCCGGAAAGCCAGCTGGTTGGAATACTCGGCACACATCTCGTGAAGTGATATGGACAACATTCCCGAAAACCTTTCGGAACACGAAATCGTCGCCCAACTATACGAAAACTTTCAAGCTGCAGCCGAGGCAAGCATTCCCCAATATGCCCCTTCAACCTTCTTTCCGAAACCATGGTGGTGCAGAGAGGTGCAAGAAGCAAGAGATAAGCGTGAAAAACTAAACCGAGTAGCTTGGAAAAGGGCATCTGCTGTATACCGAAACCTTCTAGTGGAGAAGAAACGTGAAAGCTGGGCTCAATTAGTCAATACAATTAATTGAAACACCCCCTCTCTCAGGTGAGGGAAAAAATTCGATGTATTCAGGGAAAACCCGAGTGACCTATTAACATCCTTTCTGACGGAGGCAGGACTTATTCTTCCCACGCGGAAATCGCAAATAAACTAGCTCAGACGTTTAGCCACACTTCGCAATAAACAAACTACACGGCTGCTTTCCAACGGGAGAAGGACTTGCGAGAAAGCGAACATCTTGAATTTGCTTGGAGAAGCGAAGAGGCCTACAACCAACCTTTCTCCCTCCGCGAACTACAGAACGCTCTAGACCATACACGTGAAACTCCACCTGGGCCAGACCTGGTAAACATCAACATGATCAAAAATCTCCCAGATGGCGTCCGTGAGCACTTTTTAAAAGTGCTTAACACTCTGTACTCAAACTTATTTTTGGGGTGGATGGATGATTATTCATTTTATATATCATTAACACTTTATTTTAGTATTTCTTCTTGCTTGGGTTCTATTATTTTTCTCAGCCTTTTTTTCATGGTGATAAATTTTGGATTTGTTATTATTATATGTATCGAGGTTGGTTGAGACAAGGTGACCCAGAGAGGGGAGGTTTTCGTGGGACCCGCGGGACTCTGGGACCCAGGGTTTCGGGAACCCGGGGGACTTGGGAGACCAGGTGGATTTGGGGGGAGTCAACTTGGACCTTTCTGGGGCCCCTTGGGTCACCCTTGAGACCCTTTAGGACCCTTTTGAGAAACTGTGACCCTTTAGAAGCCCCTCTGAATCCTGGAACCTCTGCTTCCCCCTCCCAGCGCTGTAAAACCCATACACAGAAAAATGTTAGTGAGATGCATGAGTAGAACAATTAACCATTACAGTCCGCGGATTCCTGGCGCAGATGGCGAGGGTCGCGTCGAGGCTGGTCGAGGGGCGTCGAGATCAGTCGAAACATGTTGAGGCGAGTCGAGTTGGTCGCGACGAGCCGAAACTGGCCGAAATGATCCAAGACAAACCGAGATGAGCTGAGGCGAGGGGTCTCTGAGGACTCGAGGAGCTCGGGAAGACCCGGGGGACATGGGTCACCCTCCGGGATTCATCGGGCTCTTTTGCGACCCAAGGGACCAATGCCCCCCCCCGCCCTATCCCCTTGAACAATCAGTGCGAAATCAATAATCTGAGCAGTTTTTCTGCCCATGACAAGCCTGCTCTTACTTTCTTGTTCACGATTCACAATATTA
>SDVV010027128.1:0-12152 GCA_016164225.1 Gammarus roeselii | reverse complement strand
TGGTGACTTTCAATTTATCTATATATTTAATAACTTCGGCGGGGGAAAAGTTCACTGTGGTGAGGGCTTCAATTTGTTTTGCCGCTACGATATCCTCAGGATTAGGAATATCCTGATTCTCTGAAGTAAATAGAGAGCAAAAGTATTCGTTTAGTAGAACACTCATTATTGTGTCGTCCGTTTCTAGCTCACAAACATCGTTCTCGGGAGGACCTACTACAGATTATACATTTTTTTGCTCGAAATATTACTAAAAAATTGTTTCGGATTAGTTTTGGCATTGGCAGCAATTTCATTTTAATAATCTTTCTTCTTACGTTTCAGGACCCTCTTTAGAGCTCGTCTGCTGATTTTGAATTCATTTTTTGCTACGTCGTCATGTGGATGTCTCTGCTTAACCGAAAGCTTTGCTTTCTTTCGTGAATGAAGGCGCTGCAATTTTTCTTCCCAGTACTTGGGCTGATAGGCTGTTGTTCGCCTATTTTTGCGCGAGATATGCTCATGTTCGATATTTTTAAGCGCAGTCAAGAAATGGTCAAGCGATTGATTGACATCTTGTCCGAGGGTTATATTTGCTGACGCCATTGACCCTCTTAAGCTATCAAAATTAGCTAATCTGAAGTTAGGGACTTTTTTGCAGTTTGTTGAAGTTTTCAACTCGAGCTCTATCAAAAAACGGTAACAGTTGTGGTCACTAGTTCCGAGTGGTTCGCCTACTTCGACGTTCGTGACATGAGAGTCGCTTGCACTAAAAAGGAGATGAAGAATGTTGCTACCTCTTGTGGGTGTCGAAACCATTTGGGTCATGAACTTATCGTCTGCAAAATCAATCAGACGTTGGCCGGTGGCAGTACATTCGTCTGATTCCCAATCAATGTCGGGGATATTGAAGTCGCCAAGCACAATACTGTGTTGTGTTGTGACAACATCGACGAGGGTGTTGTAAAGATCGATATCATCTGCAATCTTGCTGTTAGGGGGGCGATAGACGAGAGTGATTTGATATTTTATATGCTTGCCGACTATTTTGATTGATACTATGTCGTACCTGTTGTTTGAAATGGTGACTTCTAATATTTGCAGAGTGTTTTTCGCAAGAAACAGCACTCCTCCGCCCTCTCGGCCATGTCTATCTTTGTGAAATAGTGAGTAACCGGGAAGAGTAAATTCGCCTAAATAATGCCTGGTGCTCAATAATGCCTGTGATGGATATTATGCCGATACTTTCGTTCAATGCAAGGATACCTAATTCTTCGATTTGACTCTAAGACTTCTAGTATTCACGTAGTAACATTTGAGAGTACCGTTAGTCTCATTGACTTAATTTGCTTGACTTATTTTGCTTCTACTCTGAGGTCTTGTGTCGCAGCCAAGACTTTCGCTTTTGTTTACACGGGTTGTACTAGTGGAGCTGCGACTACTGCATCTAACTCGGACTGGATTGATGACAGGAACTTTTTTGCTAGGACCTGTGGTGGTGTTTTGATGGACACTTGTATTTGTTGTGTATCTCGTGTTGAAACAGGCGGAGGTCGCTGTGCCGTTCTGTCGGGCACTGCTGGCGGAGTTGTTGGTATGATACCGTTCACGTTTTCTGACTTATTTTCGTTGACAAGTTTAGCGCCGATGTTTTTAAGTATGTTTTCGATAGTATCAAGTCCATACGTGCTAATGTCAGCCTTGTTGGTGATTCTATTAAAGTTATAGTACTTTGGGTCGCTCATCGTATCCCAGTGATCCGAAAAAGAGATTTTCTGGGCTTAGCAGAAAGTTGCTAGGCGATTGTTAAGTAAAATCATCTTGCTTAACTTATATCTACTTTGGTTCGGATGGGGCAGGATGCCCGTGACATGGCGGTTCGCGTGTGAAGGTTTGATGTTGTTTAACATGGCTTCATACCTTTTCCAAATCGATTCCGTCTGCGTCACGTCTTTAGCTCCGACTTTTATTATAATTCGCTTAGATGAATGTATCCTTTCCTTTGCGATTATGCCTGCGACCTCGTCAAGTTTCAAATCGGCTTTACCTAGTATTTTCAGTTGAATTCTCCCTTTTCACTGATTTGATTTGAAGAAGGTGACATTGTGATCACCAATCACAAAAATTCCATCTGTATTCGGAGAGTCCATTTCATCGGGCAATACATCGAACCGGTTACGTGTATTGGGTCGAAAGTGGCGAGATTGTGGTCCGACGTGTGTTGCATTGTCACAGCGTGCCTGCCTCCTACTAACTACAGTTGAGTACAGTGCCTCGCTATCTTTGACTGAGTTTATTATCGGTTTAATACGATCGTTTGTCTCAGCGTCTAGAGTCGAAACCTTCTTTGCGAGTTCAGAGTCTAGGTGCACTTGGAGTGCTTTCATTTGATTTTGGGTGGCCTCGACAGTTTCTTTGACAGCTGCAAATTCGCTGCTTATCAGATCTTTAAATTTGTAAAATTGTTTTAGAACGTTTTCCAATTTTAATTCAACAGCTATCAATCGGGTCTCCGTGTTGACTGTCTCTGTTATGAATAAGCCGTGTGCGTCTGACACGAGTGGAATTTTCGAAATGTTCCAACTTTGACAACGTGGTTTTTCTCGCACGCCGATGCGTGCAAGCCTACTGGAATCCGTGATCTTCGAGCCCTACGATGGAGCCTGTTATGACTCACGTTGAGGCTCCGGTAGAAATGAGGCTCAAATCAAATCGAATCAAACTCAGTACACAAGATTGCACACTGAGGCTACTGCGTTGGGGAAGCTGCTGTGCATGGGAGGCCACAGCGTATGGGAAGTCACAGTTCATGAGAGGTTACAACATATAAAAGGCCACAGTCCACAAGAGGGCGCAACGTGTATGAGGTCACATCGTATGGGAGGCCACAGTGAATGAAAGGCCAGAGTTTATGGAAGGCTAGAGGGTATTGGAGGCCACAGTCTACAAAAAAAAACAATGCATGCCAGGCCACAGTCTGCAAGAGGGTACAGTGTATGGGAGGCCACAGCGTATATTAGGCCACAGTCTACAAGATGGCACAATGTATGGGAGCATACAGTCAACCAGAGGGCTTTGTGCATGAGAGGCTACAGCCTACAAGAGGGCACAGTGTGTGGGAGGCCTCAGTGTATGGGGAGCCAGGGAGCCACAGTCTCCTAGTGGCACTTGGCATGGGAGGCCACATTTCATAGGAGGGCACAGCGTATCGGAGGTCATTCTACAACACGGCATGGTTTATATGAGGGCACAATGTACGGGAGGCCACAGTCTACAAGAGGGCAAAATGTATAGGAGGTCCCAGTGTAAAGGAAGACAGAGTGTATGAGAGGTCAGAGTGTAAGTGACGTCACAGCCTACAAGAGAGCACAATGCATGTGAGGCCACATTTTACAAGAGGACACAGGTATGGGAGGCCTCAGTGTATGGGAGGTCACATTCTACACGAGAGCACACTGTAAGCGAGAGACAGTGTATGGAAGATGCCGTTAATTGCGTCCTGCCGCCGTGCCTGTACCTCTTCTTTGGCAGCTAAAACACGGCGATCACAAATGGCTTCTGAGACATGGAAACGCTGCTTATTTCCGCAATAGGAGAGGATGCAATAGGAGGAGCTCGGGGTCAGGTGGGTGAGGGGTGACGGAAGTTGAGAAGGGGTTTGGGGAGACGAAGTTTTAAAAGACGGGAAGAACAATCGTTACGTCATATCTGATTAAGGATTTAAACTTATGTGAAATCCAACTTTGGTAGGGCCAGTGTTGGGCCAAACACTAGATACATTTAACTACGGGATCTTGCGGAAAATATTTATGGATACTGTATTTTGCCAAACCATTAGTTGGCCAAACCATTATTAGTTTGCCAAACCATTAGCTGGGGGATATAAAACTAATCTTTGGCGACAAGGAACGCTGGGCATGAAATTTAAGTATACATTAAAAAATTTCACAATGTCTTACTATCCCAACAAGTGGATTTTTCTTGGGTCAGTGATTGTGTTTGGGATAGTGTTCCTTACAACACTATCCTGGGGGGAAAGAAATTCAATTTGACTATTTCTACGCAAGCCGTTGGGCTAGTATCCCCTAGACTTGATCAATGGGGCATAGACAGTTTGAAAGTGTTTATTCAAGGGCGACAGACGACGGGGGCTGTTGTCGGGACTTATTACCAGTTATGTTTCATGATACTCAGGTGCGACAGACGACGGTTGCAGTTGTCGGTACCTAATACCAGTTATGTTTCATGATACTCAGGTGCAACAGACGACGGTTGCAGTTGTCGGGACTTAATACCAGTTATGTTTCATGATACTCAGGTGCAACAAACGACGGTTGCAGTTGTCGGGACCTAATACCAGTTATGTTTCATGATACTCAGGTGCGACAGACGACGAAAGCAGTTGTCGGGACCTAATACCAGTTATGTTTCATGATACTCAGGTGCAACAGACGACGATAGCAGTTGTCGGGACCTAATACCAGTTATGTTTCATGATACTCAGGTGCAACAAACGACGGTTGCGGTTGTCGGGACTTAATACCAGTTATGTTTCATGATACTCAGGTGCAACAGACGACGGTTGCAGTTTTCGGGACCTAATACCAGTTATGTTTCATGATACTCAGGTGCGACAGACGACGGTTGCAGTTGTCGTGACCTAATACCAGTTATGTTTCATGATACTCAGGTGCGACAGACGACGGTTGCAGCTGTCGGGACTTAATACCAGTTATGTTTCATGATATTCAGGTGCGACAGACGACGGTTGCAGTTGTCGGGACTTAACAACAGTTATGTTTAATGTTTCAAAACAATGAAGGATTTGCAAAGCTACGGAATGAATTTTTGTAGAGACGATGAATCATACTAAAAGATTTATTGATTTGTATAGTCAAAGCTAATGGACATATTTATTGGTCATTTCGCTGATGATTCGAACTGAAACGCTCTTCCCAAGTCCCATACACAGTCTCTGGTTGTTGCCACTGATATTTCAATCATCATTAATTTATTTTATACAGAATATAATATGTGTTCAGTATTTTTTCTGGATTGATGTGAGCTCTGAAAATCGTTCCCTTCAAGGTTAGTTTTGAGAGTAGGACTAAGAAAACACTAAGCCCTACACTTAAATGATCATTTTTTATCGTTATGGGTGAAACAATACATTGCAATAGATTATTGCATCAAAACGGTAGAGCTCCGTGGAAAATAATGCTCTCCCACAGTCACAGTTGTTTCCTTGTTAAGGAAGTGCACACGCGACACTTCTGTCCCCTGCGACGATGCCTTGATGGATCCCTGTTTTTGTTTCATTAGTTACCCGGGGTAAAGATGAAACGAAAGCAGCCAGTCATTCTTCTGTCAGTGTCATGCTGCCTTGGACAAAGGTATGCGGTTTGCTGATCTATGAAGAATTCACGAACGTCCGCGGTGTGCTGTCCTCTTAAGAGTACATATAAACACGAGCACGCATTCCTGGAGCGCGAGAAATACCACCTCTCGCAGAGAGGTGGCAGAAGCATCGTTTTTCGGGGTTTTCGTATTAGCGTCTAGAAGCCGTGAGTGATGATTGCACCCCCTGCCCTGCTGCCGCTACTCACACGACCCCTGGCGGTGAGTAATAATGCTGGGCTGCTCAAGGGCCTCCTTCCATTCGTGAAACACTCGACGCATGAAAATTGAGTCCAAGACCTGAAGAGGGACCTTCCCGTCTGCCGTGGGTGAATGATGAAGGTGGTCGAAAGACAAAGTCAAGTTTTATTATTATTTTAACCTTGTACAGATCGAAAGTCGTTGTAATTGATTATTCTGTTTGGAATGTTTGTATTAACTGGAAAAATAGTGAACGATGCTGCAAAAAGGAATATTTTTTTTCCTAAATTAAAGTAAATAATCTGATACAATCTCATCTAGAGTACTAATATATACTGGAAGTAGCAAAGTGTGAATATAAATTGGACAGTGTAGAAAAGAATTTCCCGCGCAACATTCAGAAATGCATTTTAAACTGGTTTTGCGTTTCTCATACACTTTGATTGACCTAAAATAACTCTGGTAGATATCTGAAATAGTCGATAGCAGTTTTTAGATTTCAGAGTACCCGAAGTTTAGAGATAAAAAACAGAACCCTGATCCATTCACCGTACCCCGGATTAGCAATTTTTTCAGTAACCATGCAAATGACAATAAAACCTCAAATTTTTGAGATGAGGGCTCCTGACAAACAATAAAGTTAACTAATCATTTTCACTATTATCTCACCATTTGGAACTATGAACAATAGAATCTCCCGTGTACCATCTTCCCAACCTGTCGTCTTCCAGTCCAGGTACAGTGAATCATTTCTTCCTTCCTTAAACAAAGTCCTGGTCATAAATAGGTCTGTCAAGAGCAGGTCTCCGCGACCCTTGCTGACGCCAGCAAACGAATATACAGACAAGCAGGCGACAAGTTGTCAGGAATTCTCTTATTCTCCAAGGTAAGGAGAATCCGGTGCTGTCTAGTCCAATTCTCTGGCATTTGGAGATTCTTCCCACATGGTAACCAGAATTTTACGATAGAGGGGTGTTATTCGTTCTTTGAATAAACAATTATGTCCCTCATATTTTCAGATTTATAACGGGGGGTAAGTGATTTTGAGCCCACTGTTCCGTTTGCTGGCCCTTTTCCGTTAGCTGCCGCTGATCCATTTGGTGATTTGCTGTCGTTCCTTCCACAGTTGTTATTTCTTTTAGTGCCTCTGCTCCTGTCGCTGCTATTATTTTTTCGCTGTCGCTGTTCATTTTGCTCCCGCTACTCCTCTTGCTGATGCTGTCCCACTACTTTCTTTACTCCCACAACCGTCGCAGCCTCTCTTTACTGCCTCAAACCCCACTACTGCTCAAACTCGATAAGACTGCAGATTCAGAAGGATACCAATATTGTTTTTATTATCTGTTTTCTTATTATTATTTCCAATCTTGGTATTACCATTTCAACTGTGTACTGGGTGAGAGACCGCCGGCGACTCACATCCACCGGTATCAAACTCGCAACCACCCTTACACCCACAATGGTACCCGGGAATCGAACCCGCACCAGAGAAGAACCAGCTGGTAACTCAACGATGCGGCGCAGACTAGGAAGGATATCAATTTTTTTCCGTCTCTCTTTTATTTTCTTCTCATCTTCTTGTGCCAGGAGAGAAGAAGAAAAGAAAGCTAACAACTAACATCATTCTTACCTCAACAACAGAGTTCCGGAGTGGTGGTCGGTGCAGCGGGGATAACTTTCCTGCAACACAGATCCGAGACGAGACCCAATGTTGCAGGGAGCGGAGCAGATGTCTAATTCGTAGCCATACCTGACATTGAGATGACCATTGTTGAGTTGGTGGGTATATTTCTATGGTGAGACCTTGTATACCCGATAGCACTCCATGTGATATGCTATTTTCTAATTTTAATTACGCAATGCCGCTCTTTCGATTAAACTCAGCGTTACTGTTTCCAAAATCTACTTCTGATTAAGCTCACAAGTTACCCAGCACAGCATTATTCTCTGGAGATACCCACCTGGCACTTCACCTTGAAATATGATATACTCTTTAGGATAAAAGATGCACTAGAGTTTGAAAATTTCACCACCTAATTTTGCTAGGTTAGTGTTAGTGTTGAACAATTTGTTATTATTTTTTCAGGAAAGGCTCTGTAGAAGAAAATGACTGAAAAGTATTCTAAGAAACATAATTTTCTTGTCCCGTAGCTCCGAGGCAAAATTTTAACGCAGCCGCGTTCAAGATCAACAGCTGAATGCGACAGTTGATCCAAGTAAATTTAACGATCACATGACTTATAAAAATTTATACATTGATAGGAAGCGAAACTATTGTATACTAATAATCACCTTTTTTATGGAAGTAGACCAGCTCGGAGAGTTGGCGCTGTGTAGTAGTAGTAGTACTGGAACGCGTTCACACAAGCAGGAAAATGCGTACGCTAGCTATTCGTACGCATATTTCAGATGGTAATTATTAATACGCTCCAAAAAATCTATAAAAGTATTTGTGACGCTTTAAATGACTGCCACGTTATTAAATGAACCATATTTCACTGATATAAATTGTTAACAGAATTTCGATGGCACAAAATCTAATACATTTTGAGCTCACGCGTTATCTTGCGCAATATCACTCCCTGGAGATGCCTCTCTGCCATCTCAGCTTGAAATAGGGAATACTCATTAGGAAAATTAACGACCCACCTCTTAGGCCGCCGTGGCCGAGTGTTTAGCGTATCTGACTGCAGTGTCACCCTTTGGTCCTGCACGTCGCGTGTTCGAGCCTCGGCGTGGACGCGGCGGTTTTTATGGCAGGGAGATTGGGCGCCTCCCCCTTCTGTGTCAGCCTAACTTAGCCACCCTACTAACTAGGGAAACGGCTGTATGTCTATACAATACCTCATCCTCACCTCGACAGCAGATCCTGTTCTAGATAGAGAGAAGGTCGATGCAGCAGGAAGAATTAACAATTCTTTCTCTACAGCACTGATCCGAGGCGGTAGCCAGTGTTGCAGGGAGCAGAGTGACATTAAGACTGTTAAACCACCCTCCCACAGATGTTCGAGTCATCGTCATGCCTAACATGGAGATGACCATTGTTGAGACAACAGGAACTCCTCTGAGGGCGCCTAGTGTCGGCACGATGTCACTTCTTTGTAATGCCAATTTCGAAATTTTAATTTATTGAGCCTCCTTTCGATTAAATTCTGTATTCTTACTTTCAAAATTTTAATGTATTCTCTTTGAGAATCTTCTGGTTAAAATCAGAAGCTGCCAAGTGCAACTTCTTCCTTGGAGACTCCCCTCTGACATTGCATCTTGATATGAGAAATGCTCTTCAAGGAACAACAAGTGCACAAAGGACCTATTCTTTCAAACACATCGGAGATGACCAATGCCCAGGTAGCTGGGCTTGGTGCTGACCAAATCTATGCGTTGATCAAAATTGCATAACCTATATACCTGCCTTGATTTAGACTCTAGATCAGCCAAGGGCAGGTCTATTCATAAGAGAGGTCAAACCGACTTCTCACCTTGAAGGGCAACTGCCTTCAAGGAACCACAAGTGTACATAAAACTTCTTCTATTGAACACTCTGGGGAGGACCACTACCCTGGCTATTGGGCGTTGCGCGTCTCAACTCATGCGAATAATTTGTTCAAAATCTCAACCCATATGTTCTTCTTTCCCTACAATCAATACCTAGTTGTAGGCCTCATGACCTCCAACCTCTTGGGCAAGCCCATACGCATGCCCTCGGGGTAGATGTATGAGTCTGCTGAGCGCGTTGACGTGTCCGACTCTTCTCGGCAGTCTGAGATGCGACATCCTGAAACCTAAATGCTTCCCTTACCATCACCACTCGCCCTACCCTGAGAATTGCAATCTGACACTGAACCATTTCTTCTCTGAGGTTGAAATGCCCCGGGCCGCAGTGAGGTAGTAGCCAGTAGGTACTGGTGACAGTAGCTGTGGGTCTTCTCTTTTTCTTTCCCCACGACCTTCCTTTACCTAGATGTGTGCGTAAATTTTGAAAGCTTTGTTGAGTATCCCCCCCCCCTCCTTTTAAGGACACAACTCGGAATGAGCACATGTGCTCGTTTTGTTTCCTTAATCTAATCCCTTCTAATCCTACTACTGCCACTACTCACCTACTTCCACAGCTTTCGCTGCTCTCTCTTCAGCTGCAAGGAGGAAAATGCAAACAGATCTTGAGTGTCAGCAGATTTGATTACATTTGAATCAAATTGTTGATTGGTCACAAAGGGGCAAATGAAATCACTATCGACAATTGTAACGTTACGCATATAGGTCATTGCAACACCAAGCATGAATTTTACAAATCCGGTAAAAAATTATTCCCACTTTTGAAGAGTGAGATTTAGGTATCACGATGAGGAAAGATTGAAAAAGTAGCGAGCAATGTAATGATGATGCCAAAGAAACATCACAAAAAAATACTATATTAAATTGAGAATGTTTAACGTAGAGCTACCAAAGTTTTCCTCAAGCTGTGCAATAAATCGTACGAAGACCGACTTTGCCAACTCAACCCTTATTCACTGGAGACGAGTAAGATTATGAAATGCAAGAACAACGTCGACCAAATAAGGCTTTTTACTCTAGTTGCGACCGGCATGACCATGAATAATGGTTACAAAATCGTTTGGGACGTATAGTGTTCTCGAAGAATGGAACAAAATCTCCTGGGACTTCGTTCCCATGGGACTTCGACAAATTCTACCAGAATCGCTGTTAATTAGTTTCTGGGTGTATGTAGCACATTTCGTAAATGGTGTCCGGCTTTTGTGCCAGCAGGCAAGTTAAAAAATGGTGTCTGGAATTGACATTGGCATTGATATTGTCAGAGGACTTATAAAAAAACACCGATGGCACTGCTACGAACATCATTACACACACATCGCGTACACACACACATGTACGTTTAGTTCAACGTTGGACTCCGGGACCAACATGGCCTGACCGACGTCTGAGGAATTTAAGATGTTTACAGAAAGCTCCATCGGGGTGTACCTAACCAATTAACTTGTTGTGATATAACATCCAGCGGTAGGGCATTCCTTGGCTACCGCACCTAATTCCTGAAGGGTTTATTAGCTTACCAATTTGATGGCTCACCAGGTACAAGCTGTTGTTTAGTTGGCTACCGACCTCAAATTCTCTACAAATGGACATCCTACCAAGGCAAATACATGACTACTGTGCATATGAATATAATATCCTACTAGCATGGATATAACATCGGTTAAATTGGTACCCGGTAACGGTTTTGCGCGGTGAAAATGGTGCTAGGCATTGACACGAGCTCATTGCCGAACAGTGTCCAGTAATGAGACCGGTCATCATTGGTTTAACGAGGTATGACATTGAACAATATAAAATCAACATCATAGTTCGGTGGCATTATCCCCAAGTGCTGATTTGAGTTGTATCGAGTATCATGGGTAAATGATTACTACAGATACTACACAGATACATTAAGGCCTCTTTGACGTTCTACTGCAGAACAATCTTTCTGGTATTGAAAGGAAACCTAATGTAGACAAGAAGTCACATTGTTGTCTTAAATCTCTAGTAAACATTTGTAAGCCACTGCTCCCACTGCCATCGCATCTCCTACCTCCGATGCTTCTTCCACTACAGCTGCAGCTTCCACCACCAGAGCAGCTTCCACAATTGCCGCTGCCCCCAGTACTGCCTCTGCTTCCATAGCTCCCACAGCACCCTCCCACTACCGGGCTCTAAGGAGGGGATCCGCTGACCGGAAAAGAAGCCTTGGCGAGCCTTCTGATAAGAGCCTTTGATGGCGGGACGGTGAAGTGCAGGGGCTGGGTGGTGCCTGACGAGGAGGGGAGAATGGGGATGAGTATGAGAGGGGAGGGATATGACACTGCTGGGAAAATACAATAAGTAATTGTTTGTTCAGATACTTTTGTGTATAAAGTACCTCAACGAAGTCAGATGGAGATATGAAAAAATGTATTTGGTGACTGCTCTCTCCTCAGGCTGACCTGAGGAGAGGGCAGCCTCATAAGAGGGTGAACTCATATGAGGATGACCTGATTAGAGGGTGACATGATAAGAGGGCTACCTTACGAGAGAGAGAGAGTACTGATGAGTGGGGAACCTCATGAGAGGGTAACCTAGTAAAATGGTGACCTGATAGGAGGGTGACCTGATGGTAGGGTGACCTGATGTGAATGAGTCACATCTATGCTTGTAGGATAGTATATTCTTTGCACATTATCCATATCTGCGTTGGCAGGAGGTCCTTCGGTATAAAATGTGATGTCGGTAGCTAAAAGACAACGTCCTATACCCGTCCATCAAAGTTGTGAGCTGATAAAGCCGTCAAGAATCAGGCATGCGATAAAAAAAGAGGGTCCATTCTCTCAAGTAGTATGCTACGGCAATGTTATTAGTAAGAAGAGAACTCAGGTCAGTTTTAAGCACCATGACCTAAATTTCTCTGAAGTGTAGTGGTAAGATAAAATTCGAGGACGGTTGATGTACACATCTCAAATTACTCGAACGTCGACCCAGGCCATAATGGCCCGGAAGCCGTCGTGGGACCAAACGCACACGTGCGTGTGAGTGATCTATATATA
>SDVV010027127.1:0-12152 GCA_016164225.1 Gammarus roeselii | reverse complement strand
CAGAGTGCAGAGTGCAGAGTGCAGAGTGCAGAGTACAGAAGGCAGAGTGCAGAGTGCAGAGTGCAGAGTGCAGAATGCAGAGTGCAGAGTGCAGAGTGCAGAGTGCAGAGTGCAGAGTGCAGAGTGCAGAGTGCAGAGTGCAGAGTGCAGAGTGCAGTGTGCAGACTGCAGAGTGCAGAGTGCAGAGTGTGCAGAGTGTGCAGAGTGTGCAGAGTGCAGAGTGTGCAGAGTTTAGAGTGCAGAGAACAGAGTGCAGAGTGTGCAGAGTGTACAGAGTGTGCAGAGTGTGCAGAGTGTGCAGAGTGTGCAGAGTGCAGAGTGCAGAGTGCAGAGAACAGAGTGCAGAGTGCAGAGTGTGCAGAGTGTGCAGAGTGCAGAGTGTGCAGAGTGTTCAGAGCGTAGAGTGTGCAGAGTTCTGAGTGTTAAGTCCTTTCTGTATCTTAAGTCCCGTATCTTGCGTTCTCCCCGTATCTGCATTTTCGCCTATTGTCAGATCAGGTTTTTAGTGTGTAATTTGACCGCCTTCAGGCCAAGCCAATCGTTACCGGAATGAAGGAAATGTTTGTAAGGAGTCGATCACTCGGATATCTTGACAAAAATCATAGCTACAAACGGCGGATGCGAGGAAAGAATTACGAACGCCACTAACTCTAAGGGTTATGTGAGAAAAAAAAACAATATTTATTTCAATGCAGGAGTAAAACCGAACATATCATACGACCAATTGAGCAGGGCACGACTGAATAGATGGAGAGGATGCTAGCTTGTTTACATTGAGCAATATATTGTGCAATGTGCGTACAAAAAAGCAAACTACCAGGTGGAAAATTATTTGAGGAGTGCTATTTGCGTTCAGCTCATCACAACAGACAGAAATGAAGGCTCTGCCCAGACCGCTGTCCTTTGTACATAAAAAGACTCATGTAACTCCAAATGTGGCATGTGCCGTAAATCAATCTGAACCGATACAAAATAATTTAATGAAACATCGTCAAATTCAATCGCGTAGAGTTGATCCTTGGACAATTAGAAGGTGTCTTTTTCATTACCATTCGGTCTGAACGATGAACCCGAACTATAAACAAACTTTCGAAGGCACTGCGAAATCCATCGCTCATACCAATTGGTGAATAAAAAAAAATCCAGGTTTGACGAATTAATGTTATGCAATCAATTAAGTCCACTATAGAAGTATTAATCATTTTTCTATATGAAATTCCAAGGGCAAATAGACCTTACCAAAGTGTTGGAGTGACATCTCATAATCACTGAAATCCAGCCTAAACATCCGGGCATGTCGGCATCTCCACTTTTCTGAGGTTCACCACTTTCGCAACATAATTCCGATCATCTATAGAACAGCCGAGCAACTGCCCAATGCAAATGAATTGTTGTTCCGTTATTCGGCTAACAATCACGAATTTTCGATACTGCTTTCAGAACGAAGAATCCCACGCACTCGTCTCTCTCTTCCTAAGAGCAATCCTCGTAACTCGTCACTCTTTTCTTGCAAATACGACTCCTCCCTCGATACTCTCTTTTTGTAAACATTCCCTTCCCACCATCACTCTCCACCTATAACCCCTCCCCCTCTTCCTCCCGTGTATCTGTCACAGTAAGAAATCCTCCCCTGGTGCTCCCTTCCATTAGGCAATCCACTCACACTCGCCAGTCATTTCTGGAAGGCAAGCCTTCTCCCTAGAACCTCCTTCCACATGCATTCAACCTTCCCCGTAACCACCTTCTGCTAAGCAATCCCTCGTTTGTCATTCTCTTCCGGAAAAATATCCCTCTAACCTCGTCCCTCACTTCCGCTAAACAATCCTTCACACCCGCCAATCCCTCCCGGTAAGCAATTTCCCTCACTAGTCACTCACTACCTGTAAAAAGCAATCCTTGTTATAGTCACAACTTCTCCGTATAAGTAATCACATTTAATAGTCACTCCTTTCCCTTATAAGAATCGCATTTAATAGTCACTCCTTTCCCATATAAGTTATCACATTTAATAGTCACTCCTTTCCCTTACAAGAATCGCATTTGATAGTCACTCAGTTCCTGTAAGCATTCTTCCTCACTAGTCACTCTCCTCGTGTGAGTATTCACCATCACTCGTCACTCCCTTCCTGCAAGCAGTCACCCTCCCACATCCCTCCCCCCGACCCACCTACAACTACGTTTTGATAAGCAATCCCCCTCACTCGTCCCTCACTTCCTGTTTGCAATCCTCCAACCGGATGCGCAATATATCTCCCGAGTCCTTCCCGTCATGTAAGCAACCCTCCCAGTAGTCACACTCTTCCTGTAAGCAATCCCCCTCGCTAGTCTCTCCATTCGTGTAAGAAAAGCTCCTCAGCCCGTCACTCCTTTCCTGTAAGCAATCCCCTCCCCCACCGTTACTCCTTTCCTGCAGTCAATTCTTCTCATCCGTGACTCTTCCTATGAACAATACATCCCCCACCACTCCCCTATCGTAAGCAATCCCCCCTCTCTCGTCAATCTCTTATACTCCCTTACGGTGACCATCCACCTCACTTGCCACTCCTTTTCAGAAAGTAGCCACTCTCGCCTGTCATTCCCTTAAGGGACGCGGCTCTCTCCCCTGTCACTCCCTTTCTTTAAGCAATCCCTCGAATCCATCATTCCCTTCATGTCCAATACCGCTCACCCCACGCTCTCTTTCTGAAAGCAATATCCTTTAATCGTCACTCCCTTTCCGTAAGCAGTTCCCCTCACCTGCCATTTTTTTCCAATAAGCAAACCCTCTCACTTGTCACTCCTTTCCTGCGCGCTAGCAGAAAGTGGCAAATTCTGTTTAATGTAGACAAATGTAAAGTTATGCTCATAGGTCCTCATGACTTCAAGCACGAATTTTCAATGTCCGGAAAGAAACTCATTCCTGTCACCGAAGAGAGAAATTTAGGTGTCATCATTAGTAACGACTATAGCAAGTAATGTAACGATGATGCCATGAAAGGCAACAAAATGCTAAGTATGATATCTCGCACTTTCGCGAACAAAAACCCACACGGGATGCTCAAGTTATACAATGGATTTGTTTTACTGCATCTCGAGTATCACGTTCAATTCTGGTCTCCACATCTTAGAAAAGACGTTATTAAATTAGAGAAGGTTCAACGTAGAGCTACCAAACTCATCCCTTCGCTGCCAAATAAATCGTACGGAGACAGACTTCGTGAACTCAATCCTTATTCGCTAGAGAAACGTCGAGTCAGAGGCGACATGATCGAAGTGTGGAAGATTTGATGGGTAAGGAAAACGTCGACCGAGCGAGCCTTTTCACTCTAGATACAAACAAAGTGACAAGGAACAATGGATACAAAATCGTTGGGAAACGGTTCTCACTCGACATCAAGCGCAATTTCTTCACGTATAGAGTAGACAAAGAATGGAATAAACTTGCAGCGGAGATTGTAAACAGCAATACAATCGAAGCGTTTAAGTCGCGCCTCGACAAGTCCTAATTAAATCGCCGATAAATAGCTAAACAGTTCCCTTTCTTTATGTTATAAAAACAGAACGGGCACATGAAGCCTAGTTTGGGTCAATTGGCTTGTTGTTGTCTTCCTGCGTTTGTAACACTTGTAAACACACGTCACTCCTTCCCTGTTTGCAATTTCCCACACCCGTCAATCCCATCTCCTACGTTATACACTTCACCTGGTACTCCTTTCCTAAAAGCAATTCCCTCACCCCTCACTAACTTTCTGTGCGCAATCCCTAACACCCATCACTCCTTTCTTGTGACCGATCCCAATCTCCCGATACTCCCTATCTGTAAGAAATTCCTACCACCCATCACTCAATTCCTGTAAGCAATCTTACACACCCCTCGTTCCTTTCCAGTAAGCAATCCTTCTTACCCGTCACTTCCTTCTGCAAGCGATCACCCACATCCGTCGCTCCCTCCCTGTAAGTAATCCCCTTCACCCGTCACTTCCTATTTGTAAGCAATCCCCCTTACCCGTCACTTCCTTAGTGTAAACAATCCCTCACACCCGTCACTCCCTCCCTGTAAGCAATCCCCCTCACCTATCACAACCTGTTTCCCTTTCCCCATCTCTCATCAGTCCCCGGAGGGTCGTTCTCAGCAGATTGCCCTCAACAACGCCGGACCTCCTCCTCCCCCATTCCATCCCACCCCCCTCCCCTTGATATGAGTAGCCAATCAGCTCCTGGTACTGCTCCCTGCGCTGGTAGTCAGTTATTCATAGGCTGTTTGGAGCTAAAAAACAGTGCTTTGCTGAGGATCGGGTTGGCTCTTTTCGTAAGAGTTTGCCCCTCAAACCTGATCCCATCGAATGCGTTATGGACACTCTACCCACTGTCTTGAGCCCTGTATTGCCTCCAGCTCCGCAAGGTATCATCTCATCCGGAAAGTGTCCTGAAACGGTTGGCTCTACTTCCAAAATGGACAAAGTTGTCGATCTGCGGGAAGTTTTTGCATAAATTGTCTTCTGTTCAAGAGCGGTCTGTCAACGACGGATTTTTTTCAACACCGAAATTAAACAAACACCATTTGGAAGCATATATAACGGAGTACAATGTATACAATTGACTTGTGTTGTACTAATACATTGCTATATATTTGTCAGTTCATTTACTTATTCAACTTTTATCAATCGAATTCATATTTGCAACACTTGAGGATAGAATGACTGAAATAATCATTTAACTATCGATAATCGAAGTAGTACCAGCAATGAATGGATGCTGAAGTATGGGTATGCTGAAAGGGACTGTATGGGAATGTTGAAGTAAAATAGAAACAATGGTTCGTATTTTTAACATTGGCTCTGAAAATATTAATGTCAGCTAGACGGCGTCTTGCCCTGTACCGTTTTGTTTCACTGAATGAAACCAGCTACCTACACTGTATATCCAGCTACCTACACTGTATATCCAGCTACCTACACTGTATATCCAGCTACCTACAATGTATATCCTGCGTAATCCATCTGAAACTACACGGGAAAATGGCTAATGATACTAATGGTACTGAGTAATGTAACTGACTACGTGTACCTGTCTTTACACGGTACCGGGTAATCCAGCTGACTACTCTAAGCCTACGGTCCTAGGTGATTCAGCGGACTACTCTACTTATGTCAGCTGACGGTCCTGGGTAATCCAGCTGGCTACAATTGTGAGCCAGTTTAAATTTTTTCAAATGGAAAATCGAACCTACTCTCTCGAATTTCTGAGAACAAGTTAGAACAGTGACGAACAAGTTAGAGCAGTGACGAGCAAGTTAGAAAAGTTACGAACAAGTTAGAACAGTGACGAACAAGTTAGAACAGTGACGAACAAGTTAGAACAGTGTCGAACAAGTTAGAACAGTGACGAACAAGTTAGAACAGTGACGAACAAGTTAGAACAGTGACTAAAAAGTAAGAACAGTGACGAAAAAAATTAGAAAAGGGACGAACAAGTTAGAACAGTGACGGATAAGTTAGAACAGTGACGAACCAGTTAGAACAGTGACTAGTAAGTTAGAACAATGACGAGCAAGTTAGAACAGTGACGAACAAGTTAGAACAGTAATGAACAAGTTAGAACAGTGACGATTAATAAGAACAGTGTCGAACAAGTAAGAACAGTGGCGAACAAGTTAGAACCTTGACGAACAAGTTAGAACAGTGACGAAGAAGTAAGAACAGTGACGAACAAGTTAGAACAGTGACGAACAAGGTAGAGCAGTGACGAAAAAGATAGAACAGTGACGAAAAAGTTAGAACAGTGACGAGCAAGTTGGAACATTGACGAACAAGTTAGAACAGTGACAAACAAGTTAGGACAATGACGAACAAGTTAGAACAGTGACGAACAAGTTAGAACTGAAAATACTCGACAAAGCTGATTTGAAAATTGACGAGGTCGAACGCATAATCGCAAAGGAAAGGATACATTCATCTAAGCGAATTATAATACAGGTCGGAGCCAAAGACGTGTCGCAGACGGAATCGACATGGAAAAGATATGAACCATGCTAAACAACATCAAACCGTCACACGCAAACCTCCATGTCACTGACATCCTGCCCCATCCAAACCAAAGTAGATACAAGTTAAGCAAGATGATTTCACATAACAATCACCTAGAATTTTTCTGCAAAGCCTAGAAAATTTATTTATCAGATCATTGGCATACGATGATCAACCCAAAGTACTATAACTTTAATAGAATCACCAACAAGGCTCGCATTAACACGTATGGACTTGATACCATCGAAAACATCCTTAAAAGCATATGCGCTGTACTCGTCAACAAAAATAAGTCAAAAAACGTAATCGATATCATACCAACAACTCCGCCAGCAGTGCCCGACGAAATGAAACAGCGACCTCCGCCCGTTTCAACACGAGATACACAACAAATACAAATAAACATCAAAACACCACCACAGGTCCTAGCAAAAAAGTTCCTGTTATCAATCAAGTCCAAGTTAGAGGCAGTAGTCGCAGCTCCGCTAGTACAACGACGCAAACGAAAAAGAAAGTCTTGGCTCCGACACAATACCTCAGAGTAGAAGCAGAATAAGTCGAAAAAAATCAGGTCAATGTGACTAACGGTACTCCCAAATGTTACTACGTGAACGCTAGAAGTCTCTGAGACAAAATCAAAGATTTAGGTATCCATGCAATGAATGAAAATATCGACATAATAGCAATCACGGAATTGTGGATGAAATCGAGCACCAGGCATTATTTAGGCAAATTTACTCTTCCTGGTTACTCACTATTTCACAAAGATAGACAAAGCCGCGAGGGCGAAGAGTGCTGTTTCTCGTGAAAAACACTGCAAATATTAGAAGTCACCATTCCAAACAACAGACACGACATAGTATCAATCCAAGTAGTCGGTAAATACATAGAATGTCAAATCACTCGTGTCTATCGCCCCCCCAAAAGCAAGGTTGCAGATGATACCGATCTTTTCAACACCCTCGTTGATGTTGTCACATCACAACACAGTATTGTGCTTGGTGACTCCAATATCCCCGACACTGATTGGGAAACAGACGAATGCACTGCCACCGGCCAACGTCTTATTGATTTTGCAGACAATAAGTTCATGACCCAAATGATGAAGACTCCTACAAGAGGTAGCAACATTCATGTTCTCTTATTTAGTGCAAGCGACTCTCATGTCACGAACGTCGAAGTAGGCGAACCACTCGGAACTAGTGGCCGCAACGGGTCGCTATCCCTGGCGCTAAATTCTTTTATAGCTAACGTCAGATCAACCACTATCATCTCCGCCAACTGCCTTATCAGCCCCAAGTTGTTCCGACTACCTACCTACGGTACCATTTTTTAACAGCGAACATTCAGAGCGTTCCTCAGTCACACCAGCCACTGTCATATCTGTCAGTGACATTCCGGCGAAAATCTGTTTCAGCCCACGTCAGAATCAGCCACCAGTCGTACCATTTTACCGGTTATCACTTTAATGGAACTTTTCCTGCCCAACCTGACCTAACCTAGGGTACGTGTTTCTAACCCGCTGGGCAAAGGTACGTATTTCTAACCCGCGGGGCAAACATACGTATTTTTGTAAGGTACGTAATGCAGTTTTTTAGCGTTTTTTTATTGAAGTGTCATTAAAGTGATAACTGTTAGGTTGGTACGCCTGTTTCGCTGAAATGACAATGGCAGATATGACAGTGGCAGATTTTGAAGTGGTGGAAAATGCGTGTTGGCTGAATCATCGTTAGGTAGGAAGCACGTGGGATGAAAGATTTTTAGCGGTTATGACAGTGTCCGGCCATGACAGTGAGGTGAAGTGAAGTGGCGATAGTGCGCGTGTGCGGGAATAATTTTAGTGCGAACGCTGGGCTCCCGGCCGCAACTGTATCCGTTTTTTGATAGAGCTCGAGTTGAAAACATCAAAACACTGTGGGAAAGTCCCTAACATCACATTAGCTAATTTTGATGGCTTAAGAGAGTCAATGGCGTCATGTAATATAACACTCGGACAAGATGTCAATCAATCGCTTAAATATTTCTTGACTGCACTGAAAAATTTTGAACATGAGCATATCCCGAGCAAAAACAGGCGAACAGCAGTCTACCAGCCCAAGTGCTGGAAAAGAGAATTGCAGCGTCTTCAATCACGAAAAAAAGCAAAGCATTTGATAAAGCAGCGACATCCACATGACGACGTAGCAAAAAATGAATACACCATCAGCAGACGAGATATAAAGAGGGTCTTGAAACGTAAGAAGAAAAATGATGCAAATGAAATTGCTGCCAATGCCAAAACTAATCCGAAACAATTTTTTAGTTATATTTCGAGCGAAAAGAAATCAAAATCTGTAATAGGTCATCTCAAGAACGATGTTGGTGAGCTAGAAACGGAAGACACCAAAATGAGTGTTCTACTTAAAGAATACTTTTGTTCTGTATTTACGTTAGAGAATCACGATATTCCTGATCCTGAGGATATCATGGCGGCCAAATTAATTGAAGCCCTCACCAGAGTGAACTTTCCCCCGCCGAAGTAATTAAATATATGGGTGAATTGAAAGTCACCAAATCTTCAGGTTCCGACCAAATTCATCCCAGAAATCTAAAAGAGACTAGAAACGAAATCGCCGGCCGAACATTTATCAAACATTTTCACCTTATCTCTCACAAATAGCACCTGCCCCTCTAAATGGAAAGAGGCCAATGTTACCCCAATTTTTAAAAAGGGGACAAAAATGTCCCGGCAACTATAGTCCAATAAGTCTCACCGCAGTCATAGGCAAGTTGATGGAAAGTTTGATAACGGATAAAATTACAGAATTCCTAGAATCAATTAAATTGATTGGCGACGCCCAGAATGGCTTTAGACGCAATCGTTCCTGTCTTACGAATCAACAACTTTTTTCATGAACATAATCAAAATCCACGACCAAAAAAAATCCAATCGATATCATTAACCTTGACTTTCAAAAGGCCTTTGATAAAGTCCCCCCCATTCACCTAATTAGTGAAGTACCACACATCGATATTCTAGGTGAGCTTGACAACTGGACAAAATGCTGGCTTACGGACAGACGGCAGCGAGTTGTACTCAACGGAGCTTCCCCCTGGGGTAATGTTACAAGCGGCGTGCCTCAAGGATCCGTGTATGGGCCAGTTTTATTTATAATATTCACTAACGATCTCGATAGCAACGTATTCTCAAGCATTAACAAGTTTGCAGACAAACTAAGAACGGCGGAGAAGTGCAAACTGAACTTGAGTGTCAGCAGATTCAACTAGACTTGAAAAAATTTGTTGATTGGTCAGAAAAGTGGCAAATGAAATTTAATGTAGACAAATGCAAAATTATGCACACGGGTCCTCATAACCTCAAACACGAATATTCAATGTCTGGAAAGAAACTCATTCCCGTCACCAAGAGAGATTTAGGTGTCATCATTAATAACGACCTAAAGAACAGCAAGCAATGTAACGATGCTGCCAAGAAAGGCAACAAAATACTAGGTATGAAAAAGCGCACTATCTCGTAAAAAAAAAACATAGTATGTTCAAATTATTTAATGCATTTGTTAGACTGCATCTCTAATATGCCGTTCAAATCTGGCCTACATTCCTTAGAAAAGACGTTATTAAACTTGAGAAGGTTCAACGTAGAGCTACCAAACTCATCCCCTCGCTGCGGAATAAATCGTACGAATATATGCTACGTGAACTCAATCTTTATTCGCTAGAAAAACGTCGAATCAGAGGAGACATGATCGAAGACATGATGATGGGTAAGGAAAACGTCGACCGAGCGAGCCTTTTCACTCAGGATACAAACAGAGTGACTAGGAACAATGGATACAAAATCGTTGGGAAACTTTTGCAACTCTTCACGTATTGAGTTGTCGAAGTATCGAACAAACTTCCAGCGGAGGTTGTAAACAGCAATGCAATCGATACGTTTAAGTCGCAGCTCGATAAATTCTACATAAATCGCCGATAAATAGCTAAACCATTTCATTTCCTGTTTTTTTTTTAAACATAAATGGCACACTAAGCTCTCTTAGACGTTCTAATTCAGAACTAATCCTCTTGCTATCAAAAAGCAACCTAGTTTGGGCCAATAGGCCTATTGCTGTCTTACTACACTTGTAAACACTTGTAAACAGTGATGATTCGTCCCTGTTTTAACAGTCATGAACAAGTTAAAACAGGACGAACAAATTAGAACAATGACGAATATGTTAGAACAGTGACGAACAAGTTAGGACACTGACGAACAAGTTAGAACAGTGACGGACAAGTAAGAACAGTGACGAACAAATTAGAACAGTGACAAACAAGTTAGAACAGTGACCAACAAGTAAGAACAGTGACGAAAAAGTTAGAACAGTGACGGACAAGTTAGAACACTGACGAGAAAATAAGAACAGTGACGAACAAGTTAGAACAGGGACGAAGAAGTTAGAACAGTGACGAAAAAGTTAGAACAGTGATGAAAAAGTTAGAACTGTGATGAACAAGTTAGAACAGTGACTGATAAGTTAGAACAGTGACGAACCAGTTAGAACAGTGACGAACAAGTTAGAACAGCGACGAACAAGTTAGAACTGTGACGAACAAGTTAGAACAGTGACGAAAAAGTCAGAACAGTGATGAAAAAGTTAGAACAGTGATGAACAAGTTGTAACAGTAACGGACAAGTTAGAACAGTGACGAACAAGTATGAGCAGTGACGAACAAGTTAGAACTTTGACGAACATGTTAGAAAAGTGACGAAAAAGTATGAACAGTGACGAACAAGTTCGAACAGTGACGAACAAGTTAGAACAGTGACGAACAAGTTAGAAAGGTGACGAACAAGTTAGAACAGTGACGAGCAAGTTAGAACAGTTACGAACAAGTTAGAATAGTGACAGACAAGTTAAAACAGGGATGAAAAGTGAGAACAGTGACGAACAAGTTAGAACCTTGACGAACAAGTTAGAACAAAGACGAACAAGTAGGAACAGTGACGAACAAGTTAGTACAGTGACGAACAAGTTAGAACAGTGACGAACGAGTTAGAACAGTGACGAATAAGTTAGAACAGTGATGAACAAGTTAAAACAGTGACGAACAAGTTAGAGCTGTGAAGAACAAGTTAGAGCTGTGAAGAACAAGTTAGAACAGTGACAAACAAGTTAGAACAGTGGCGAACAAGTTAGAACAGTGTAGAATAAGTTAGAACAGTGACGAGCAAGTTATAACAGTTACGAACAAGCTAGAACAGTGATGGACAAGTTTGAACAGTGACTAACAAGTTAAAGCAGGGACGAACAAGTTAGAACGGTGATGAACAAGTTAGAGCAGTGACGAACAAGTTAGAACAGTGAGGAATAATTTAGAACAGTGACGAACAAGTTAGGAGAGGGATGAAAAAGTTAGAACAGTGACGAACAAGGTAGAACAGCGACGAAGAGGTTAGAACAGTGACGAGCAAATTAGAACAGTGAAGAAGTTGTTCGGGGGACCGTTTAAAGATCAATGTAAGGGAAGCAATTGCGAGCGGTAAAAGTTGGATAGGAAATATGCTTTCCATGTTCGTAAGTTGTATCGCATTAACATAACAATAAATAGAGAAATACTGTTCTGCGTAAACAATTTGATGAGTCTACTGGAATATTTGGGATGGTCAGGCCTATGACTGAACTTTTTTAGGGTTTGTCAGAGATTGAGCAAGACGACTCTAAATTAGTCAACATTGCTAGATTGCTGCCCGACTGCTGAACAATTCTATATCAATCAAGTTGACTAATTATATGAGACCAGGAATAATCTGAAGTCATTTAAGCAATACTCGCGACATTTGAGTGCGATCGAGCTTAGTAACAACAAATGTCCGATTAACTTGATTTCGTCCAAGAGGAGCGCCTGCTCAAAGTCATTAGCTGGACTCTTTTACAACGAATATAATGTTTCAGTGAGCCTCGTATACCACAGCTGTTCCTGCCAATCATCTGGACTCACAGTCGAAGTGCATGAATCCAAACTCAAAAATTTCAATGAGTATGGATGTAAAGTGGCAGTTGAACAACTGACCCGTTGTGGTGTCACCCTCTGATCATTAGATGTCCCATAACATTACGTCATCAGAGCTAGAGTGGTGACACGTGGCGATTTTTATTTATTTAT
>SDVV010027126.1:0-12152 GCA_016164225.1 Gammarus roeselii | reverse complement strand
TATCAACTCGGGCTGCTATATCAACTCGGGCTGCTATATCAACTCGGGCTGCTATATCAACTCGGGCTGCTATATCAACTCGGGCTGCTATATCAACTCGGGCTGCTATATCAACTCGGGCTGCTATATCAACTCGGGCTGCTATATCAACTCGGGCTGCTATATCATCTCGGGCTGCTATATCAACTCGGGCTGCTATATCAACTCGGGCTGCTATATCTGACATACTCTCATGGTACAATTCAAGTCCTCCAGATCCTCAGCCATCATATCCTATTTGCGGCATCAGCAAGCTTGCCAAGGGTGATGCAACTTAGCTATACTCCTCCTGCCTCTTCCGGCACCCGTCGCATGTTCCATTGAAGGCGATGTTGAACAGCAGCATAAACATTTCGCATCTCTGCTTGAGTATCCTGCCGCCTCAAATTGTTCACTCTTCTCTCCTCCTACTCCCACTGTACATACGTTATTGTGGAAGCATAGTATAATCGACCGTATTAACATCACTGACTCTCCAATCTCTGATATTTTCTACATCATTAGTCTATGGATACTATAATAAGCATCCCTAATATCAATAAACATGAGTATTCATCATATTCCCAGTCCTGTTCCAGTGTCTGCCTCTATGAGAAAATGAGGTTCATTCCCGATCTTGTTGTCTTGAATCTATGCTTGATATTCTCGGACTTGCTCCTCGCTACACCTGCTTCATTTTTCGTGCAGAACCCTCACAAATGTTTTATGTTCAATTGATAATAACGTTAGAGTTCTAAAATTTCCTTTCTTTGTCTCCCGTTTTATATGAATAGGAACCAGCAGTCATTTCTACTGGTTTTCTGTCAATAGACCCTCTTGTTTCCATGTCCACACCGTTATTCTTTTCTCAAACATTTCCTCCATGCATGATTAACTCCGCTGCACATCATCTCTTCTTCCGGCCGCTGTATCCCCATCTTCATGTTCCTCTCTTTCCGGTGTTCGACTTACATTTTCTACAGTTGGAGCTGGTCCCAAATCAAATTGACCTTGGTCAAAACGCCCTGACAAGAGCCAAGTACACTTCACTTCACTTGGGTATTCGAGGACCGGTCTGTTGGGTACTCGATGGCCGGTCTATTGGGTCCTCGAGAGCCGGTCTATTGGGTACTCGATGGCCGGTCTATTGGGTACTCCAGGGCCGGTCTATTGGGTACTCGAGGGCAAGTCTTTTCAGCAGCTCGTCGAAATGTTCCTTCCATCTCTGCGTCATGTAGTTGCCTTCATTGCCCTTCACGTCTGCTTGTAGTGAGCAACGAACCGTTGCTCACACCAAGCAAATACATAAAAAAAAAAAAAATGGTATGCACAATACATGTCTGAACAAATATATCAACAAAATATGGTATATTTCCTTACTTTATCGAGTCCTACTACTGACTATTACGTAAATTTTGCAAGTGAGTAAGATCTGACGACTGGGTTAAGACTAGAAGGCTTGACATACGTATGGTGGTGTGTGACATTAAAACAAAATATTAAAAGAAGTGGAACGGTGGCTTGCAACCTCTGACAGATTGAGATACTATTTAAAATAGCAATTTATCCCTAGACCAAATTTCTCACTGATTCGCGTAACACTGACATGCGTCTAACATTTTGGTCGGTCGACCTACTGTAGTGCCTAATGTCAGTTACAGTTGCATTTACCGACCGTAAATAGCGTAGCCGGCGATATGCTCTAGTTGGACCTATGATAACGTCTGACTGCAAGGGTAGGATGTCACTTGCCCCCTGCAACGAGTACTAAAGCCGTCCGGAACAATCAGCAAACGATTGTGCCGTGCGTCATTGTGTGAGCGGCAATGGGCGTGTTGAGCAGAACACGCTATTTGGAGACATCTTTCCATTACATAGTCCGACTTCTGGGAGGAATTTTGGACACAAAGTGCTGAAAATGTAACTAGATACAGTATCGTGTCCAATACGGGTTACTCGCTACATCTACTGCACGTAGATTCATTTACTATAAAACATTTTAAGGTAATGGCCCACATAAATGGAACAATGTGAAACGCGGCTCCCATGACCTGTTCGCAGTATGTATGCGAAAACGTCCAGTTGCCTAAACAAGTACTCGCTGTAATGTAAAAAATATATAACTTTAGAACAATATCATAAATGACAAATGCTGAAGGAAAAAAACAATACAAAAATCATCCAAGAGCAAATACGGCAATGAGGATGTAATAGCACGATGCCGTGCTGCAAGACCTAAAAGACAAGGACCCGTTTACAGTAGGTCTCATCAAATAGACCAACAAATTAAAGAATGTCTATATACTCTACAGAGACCTCATACAATACGCTAAATTATAGTCTGCGATTTGATATTAGCAGTAGAATATCGCAAAATTGTGAGAGAATACGGACCCAAGCAATTAAAACTACTTGGACATGTGTAGTGGCGGGTGTTAACGCAGGCTGTCGTGTGTGGTCCCCCCCGCCTAATAGTTCTCGCTCTCCCCGCCCAATATATCTTGGTGTTTTTAGTAGCGCGGCATCCAGCAAGGTCAGGAGAGAGAGTGTAAGCAGGAATAAATATTCAATGACTTAGAAAACATGATCCTGTTCTGACCACACCTGTGCATTATGATTGTTTAGGGTGTGCATAATTATAATAATAATAGCAGATGGACTCAAGCAAACATTATAAAGTATAAGTAATCATGGTAAAAATAAATTTGAATATTCGTCACGAATTATTTAGATCAAAAAATATATATAAGACCCATTCTCCTGCCAGACGTTGGGCTCTTGCTGTCGAACACAGAAAGAAGCCAAACAAAAACGATGAAACACTTTTTAAAAGTTCAAGTTCACTGATTTTTATATTAACGTCCGAATGGAAATAGATTGAGCAAAAAAAAAAAGAGAAAGGTTCCAGTTCAATTTGACGATTTTTTGGTTCAGGGTTAATTTTTTAAACACGCAGAAAAATGACCTTAAATTTTCGATCACTCATTCACTCGGGTTTGATACTAAACATAGACAAAGTAATCGAGATTTTTGCTCTAGCTACCAGGAGCAGGTATCAGCAACAGGCTCATCAATTCAAGTCCGAACACAAACAAGCGATATCTACAAACAGACAAAGAATATTACTTCATAACAGCCATTGCTTCGCCCTAAGGGGAATACGGATCGATCGGCTCGCAATTACGCAGTATCATATTTTTTTGTGATTGATAAATTGTTGATAGCATTTGAGGTCTTGAATCTATTGACATTCAATCCCATATGAGTGCTGGCAATTAATCTCGACTCCTTCGATGACATCGGCGAGGCCGCCGGATGATGTTACGGCCTGAGGTCAAAATGACCGTGAGCGTATAGCGATTTGCGTCGATATCAATTTTATGGCCGGCCAGACGTAAAAATTAGGCCGGACATAGATGGAAAATGACGGCCGGGCAAAAGTAAAACTGACGACGGACGTAGATGAAATATTTAAATCTGCGTCAATGGTTCGGCCAGCCAGATGTAAAATGAATACGGAGGTAACTGAAAAATTACGGCCGGGCAGAAGTGAAATGATAGTGGACGTAGGTGCCAATTTTACGGACGCGTCACTTTAACCTCTACACCCGCAGCAAATTTACGGTCGTTGGTTTGGCGTCCCAAGCTGCTGGCGGGCAGCCGTTGAATTGACGGTCGATTGTCTATAGTGCATACTCATCGATCAGATGGAGAACAATTTGATTTTTTTAATTGTATTTTCAAGTAGCAGTAGTTTAGAAGTGAAATAAGCTGTCTATTGCACCAATAAGATCAAAATGAGCAGACTACCATTAGAACACAATGAAATTATAATACTAGTTGTTATCCGACTCTCAATATGAATGTGGTTATGAATAACATGCACGCAGACACATTCACATCCGCGGTTACACAAAAATCCCCGCTCAATACATCGATAGCGGAATATCACCGGGCAGATTTCTAAGCTAATTCATGTACTTGGAATGCTAGAAAAGCATCGTGAAGATCAATGGGTATCAAGAAAAAACATACAAATACTCGGAATTGTCCCCAATTAATATTGGCATCAGATCAGTTACATTTACTAGCAACTTTCCGCAAAATGCTAACAATAACTTTTGGATATATTATTGCAACGTTCCCCATCATGGACCCATATAGTTTACGAGATTCATGAACCTGTGTATCCAAAGATGCAGTTATTAATATGTGCGCACTGTACAATCAGAAGATGCATTTGGGATGACGTCTGATAAACTTAACCAGCTGCTACTTGGAGAAAAGAATTGCTTCGCAATCAAGTGAACAAGCTGCAACGCTGGGTGTAGAAGCTAACCCACCTCCCAGTTCCACCCACCTCCCAGTGCCACCCACCTCCCAGTGCCACCCACCTCCCAGTGCCACCCAACTCCCAGTGCCACCCACCTCCCAGTGCCACCCACCTCCCAGTGCCACCCACCTCCCTATCCTAACAACGAAGGTCGTACCGATCAGACACCGCACGCTCGGAGTCGCAAGGCCGTTTTTTGCCGTCATTCCCAACTAAACAAAGCCACGCCTAACGCTGATCATTCGTTGCCATGCAAATGACTCATTTCATTACTCCGTTCTTTGTATCAAGACCTATTTTGGCGAGGCGTCTTATTCATTACTCACGTGTAATGAATGTCCACCACACTCAATGTGGTGTACATCACACACTCGCACACGGCCTTGCGATGACGAGCAAAGTGTCTGCCGTGCTTGCAACACCTGACAGACAACGGAAAAGGAACTGGAGTGGGCCACCAACAAGTCAGATGCTTTGCCTACAGTGGCTGAAACAATTTTCACTTGGCCATTGAAGAACAATATATAAGTGCAGGATCACGACACTGTGGTAAAAGAAGGCTCATCAGGAAGGAGTGAGTGAAGGCGTAGAGCGAATGCGGTCGCTCGGGAATGATAATAAGCAGCTATACTAAATCAAGGAATAGTCCTTGCTCAAGAATGATAATGAGCAGCTATACTATAACAAGGAATAGTCCTTGCTTGGGAATGATAATATGCAGCTATACTGTATCAAGGAATAGTCCTTGCTCGGGAATGATGATAAGCAGCTATACTATATCAAAAAATAGTCCTTGCTAGGGAATGATAATAAGCAGCTATACTATTATCAAGGAATAGTCCTTGCTCGGGAATGATAATAGGCAGCTATACTGTATAAAGAAAAAGTCCTTGCTCGGGAATGATAATAAGCAGCTATACTATAACAAGGAATAGTCCTTGCTCGGGAATGATAATAAGCGGCTATACTATATCAAGGAATAGTCCTTGCTCGGGAATGATAGTAGGCAGCTATACTATATCAAGGAATAGTCCTTGCTCGGGAATGATAATAGGCAGCTATACTGTATCAAGGAATAGTCCTTGCGAAAAGATGGAGTGACGAAATATTTTACTAGTTTGCTTCCGTGCATTCGAATGTTTTATGTTGACCCTACAATCATGTTCATTGTACTTTCGAGGCTGTGATACGGTTAATCATAACGAAAATATTGTCAATGATTTGTTCGGAATCAAGAATCAGTGTTGACAATAGCATGTAGCGTATCCCTTCACTCATGCCCTGCCCTTGCGATTCAAAGAAATCAAAAGCATCACTTCGATCTACGTCAATTATTACTAATCAATCTCGAAGCTAAAAATGACTCGATAATATTTTCACAGTAACACTGTAAACGTGATTCCGATTGCGATTTTTTTAGCTTCACTAAAAACAGTCGATATCCTTTAAAGTTATTACAGCAGCGTGCAGAGAAGATGTGCACCGCCTCGAGAGACAATTTTTGTTGGGTTCGTCCTCTCCTCATTTGACTTAATTAATTCCCGTAGCCTTTGTCTACGGACACATGCGGCCACTGGACCATAAGGTTGTGCTGGCTCCTGGCAGGACTATTATGCATTTTAATGTTTGTCGAGCACTTTCTAAGAGCTAATAGCTGCTTGCATAGAAAGTGCCAGGCCAAGTCATCCCCGAGGTTCTATGGCCCTCCAGAGCATCTGTTACGCAATGTCGCCGCTCGAGACAACACTTTTTTGTAACAGGAGCACGTAATTTGTGTTGGAGAAATTGAAGATCCGTGTTTTCGTGAGATAACATTTAGAATCTCAACAGGATTGCATGTGTTTTCGAGCGGTGCTTAAACGTAAGCACCGCCAGAAGTGGATGTGTAAGTGGATGGTTCAAGGGGTCGTCTTCTTATTTTCCATGCTGATGATGGGACTAAGATTCTGAATAGACACTGACGGTAGTTTAGGATGTGCATAGCTCGGAGACAGAATCTCGACGCCAAACTCACAACTGGGTTCATCGATTCGCCTAGATCAAGTTACCAGCACATCAAACTACTCCACAGTCGTTATTGTCAGGACCTTACATTGATGAATGAACGTAAACTAATATTATAATCTTATTTGATCAATGAATCATAGAGGTTTTATTTCAATAGCACACAATGATTCATCAGCAATTAAAATATCACCATGCACTATCAGGGATATAAATATATTTTCTATATCTTTTTAACTTCCCGATTAACGTTTCTTCGATAGGAAACGTGTAAATGTAAACTTTCCAACAACAAAAGAGCTGGTAGATGGAAGTATAAATAGTCACGTAATATCACGTCACAACCACTGAACTGTTTTGCATGCAATACGAGTAACGTGAGGAGGAACTCACGTGGCCTCGTGGGGCGGCCGTGGCCGAGTAGCGTGCCCCCTACTGCAGTGCCATCCTATCATCCTGCAGGCCGCGAGTTAGTGCCTCGGTAAGCGTACCCCCTACTGCAGTGCCATCCTATCATCCTGCAGGCTGCGACTTAGTGCCTCGGTAAGGACATAACGGTCTTGTGGCGGGGAGAGTGGACGCCTCCCCCCTCTGCAAATGCCTAACTTAACCACCTTCCATATCAGGGGGGAGAAACAGCTGTAGGTCTACAAAGGTAGCCTTCTACACCGCCCCTTCCCAGAGGGGAATCAGTAACCGTCTTCACAAAACTCAAGCACTCGAGATCTTAACTCAGAGCAATCCCCCAACTCCCCAAAGTTTCCTGGCAGCGGCTCTTGCCGTGCCTCCCGCTGTTATTATCCTCCCCGAAAGACTTCCTTGATACACAAAATACGGTATTAACCCCCCCCCCCCAACGTGACTTACTCGAGTCCATAAAAACAGCGTTATCCTACCCGACAGAACTCTTGATACTCTCGAAATACTGTATTACCCTCTCTAGCATGACTCACTTGACTCCCTAAATACTATAGTACCCTCCCCGACAGGACTCGCTAAATATTGTATTCACCATCTCCATATAACACTCGTTTGACACATTAATCCATAATTTACCCACCCAGACTAGACTCACTGTACTTCCTAAACACTGATTCATTCACCGTCCTTATACAAGACTCTTTAGACTCCCTAACGCTACATTTCTCTCCCCACAAGACTTTCTACTCCCTCAACCCTGATTTGCCCACCCCTACACAAGTCTCTCAACACTCCCTAAGCACTAATTTACGCTTCTCTGTACTAGACTCTAGACTCACTAAACACTATAGTACCCCACCTACAAGACTCACTAGACTTCCTATACACTGTATCACCCTCAACTACATCACTCCCCAAACTGTAAAAACTGGCCATCGTCGTGTTGCCTGAGGAAGTATCAGGGAGAAGGAGGAGGGGGGCAGCGCGCCTGGCGTTCACTAGAGCGTCTGACGACGGAGGCCTAGCTGCGGGCGGTCGCACCGCGGTCACCTCTCCGTATACGATTCGAAATAGCGAAGGGCGTTAGAGACTATAACAAATGCCGTTTGAATCATACGGCCGAGTGGTACCGGTGGGATGACTCATTGTTTCACGATTGAAGAGCGTTCAATTATC
The DNA here is from genome assembly GCA_016164225.1 of Gammarus roeselii. Classification (NCBI taxonomy): domain Eukaryota; kingdom Metazoa; phylum Arthropoda; class Malacostraca; order Amphipoda; family Gammaridae; genus Gammarus; species Gammarus roeselii. The sequence goes on along the minus strand of SDVV010027126.1, from coordinate 4,201 downwards.
TCTGTTTATTGTTCACCTTAGAAAGAAAATAAGATTACATCACGCACTTGCATCACAAACTCTCCAAGGAGAACAAAATGTGTCAGTCAGACTCTGGCGATGAATCAAACAAACTCATGTATGATGTGAAGTGAAAGAACTGAGAAGCTGTTGTCGTTATTTGGAGAAGCCTAAACATCTGTAAAATAGATAAATAAATTATCATTCTCCTTGACACGAACACAGCGCAAACACGGACAAGCGGACACAAGCCCATTAATTGCAATCACGAATCGTAGATGAAATCGAACACTAGAAATTATCTAAGCGAACTCTCTCTACCGGGCTATACTCACTATTTCAAAAAAATAGAAGAACGAGGGGGTGGAAGAGTATTGTTCCTCCTAAAAAATACTCTTCATATATTAGGAGTAACTATTTCAAGCAACAGACACGACACGGTTTCAATTCAAACAGCCGGTAAACATGCAAAGTGTCAACTCATTATGCCTATCGCACCCCAAAGAGCACGGTTGCAGATACTATCGATGTTTATAACACATCGCACCCCAAAGAGCACGGTTGCAGATACTATCGATGTTTATAACACATCGCACCCCAAAGAGCACGGTTGCAGATACTGTCGATGTTTATAACACATCGCACCCAAAGAGCACGGTTGTAGATACTATCGATGTTTACTATAACACATCGCACCCCAAAGAGCACGGTTGCAGATACTGTCGATGTTTATTATAACACATCGCACCCCAAAAAGCACGGTTGTAGATACTATCGATGTTTATTATAACACATCGCACCCCAAAGAGCACGGTTGCAGATACTGTCGATGTTTATTATAACACATCGCACCCCAAAGAGCACGGTTGCAGATACTGTCGATGTTTATTATAACACATCGTACCCCAAAGAGCACGGTTGCAGATACTATCGATGTTTATAACAAATGGCACCCCAAAGAACACGGTTGCAGATACTATCGATGTTTATTATAACACATCGCACCCCAAACAGCACGGTTGCAGATTATTATAACACATCGCACCCCAAACAGCACGGTTGCAGATACTATCGATGTTTATTATAACACATCGTTCCCCAAAGAGCACAGATGCAGATACTATCGATGTTTATTATAACACATCGTACCCCAAAGAGCACGGTTGCAGATTCTGTTGATGTTTATAACACATCGCACCCCAAAGAGCACGGTTGCAGATACTATCGATGTTTATAACACATCGCACCCCCAAAGAGCACGGTTGCAGATACTATCGATGTTTATAACACATCGTACCCCAAAGAGCACGGTTGTAGATACTATCGATGTTTATGACACATCGCACCCCAAAGAGCACGGTTGCAGATACTGTCGATGTTTATAACACCCTCGCCAAAGTCGCCTCAACACAAAACGGTATTGCTCCGTCGAATTCAATATTCTTGCCATTGATTGTCAAACAGACCAATGCACTGCCGCTGGCCGACGCATGATTGGTAAAGACACCTGCAAGAGGCAGCAGTAACCTTGATCTAGTCAGTGCAAACGACTCTCGTCTCACGAACGTTAAAGTTGGCGAACCACTCGAAACTAGCGACCATAACTATAGCCGTATAACGTCAGCAATCTACGTCCCTGACTTTACATCTGTTAACTTTGAAGATTTCAAGGTCAATGGATTCACCTGGTATAACCCGCTAACGTGATGTCAATCAATGGTTAAGCAAAGTTTTTACTGCACTAACAAATTTTGAAGTAGGGCATACCCCGCGAAAAAATCAGTTGAAGTACTGGAAAGGAGAACTGCATCAGCTTCAGACTCAAAGAAAATGTTAAGCACTCGTCGAAACAAAAACAAGCTCATAACGACGCTACAAAAATCTCATTTAGCAAAAGTCTTATAAAGATGATCCTGAAACGTGAAAATAAATTATGAGAATGAAATTGAGGCAAACTCCAAAATTACCCCGAAACTGTATATCTATATTTCGAGCAAAAAAATCTGTAATAGGTTCTCTTGAACTCGAGATTGGTGAGCTAGAAACGGGCGACACTAGAATGAGTGCCATACTAAACTCATTATACAAATGGTAGGTGGCATTTGTGAAGGATTGGGTGGAACTGTTTGATATGTGCGGTGATTTCGTTCATAGTCTCTTTCAGTATTCTTGGATGAACTTGGTCTAGACCAGGAGATTTTGTGACTTTTGATTTTTCTATATATTTAATCATTTCGACAAGGAAATATTTTCTCTGCTGAGGGCTTCAATTCGACTTTCCGCTAGAATATCCTGGCAATTACGTATATCCAAATTCCCTAACGTAGGCTTGAATACGTTTGAGAATTCGGTTATTCCCAATCGTCAGAATATTCTAGCGGAAAGTCGAATTAAAGCCCTCATCCCAGTAAATATTACCCTGCTCAAATTATTAGTTGTATGGATAAATTGAAAGTAACAAAATTTCCAAGTCTAGAGCAAGTTCATCCCAGAATATTAAAAGAGGCTATGAAAGAAATCGCAGCACATTTCAAACATTTTCACCCAATCTCTCACAAATAGCACCTGCTCCTTTTAATGGAAAGAAGCCATCGTTGCTCCTTTCTTTTAAAAAAGGGACAAAGAGTGTCCAGGAAATTACCGACCATTTGTTTTCTCAGTTATTGGGAAATTTATATAAAGTTTGATTGCGGGTAAAATTACGTAATTGTTAGCAACAAACAAGCCGATAGGCGACTCTCAAGATGACTTTAGACACAAACATTCCTGTCTTAAGAATCTGATACCTTTTTCATGAACATAATTAAAACTCATGACACGAAATCTCCGATCGGTATCATATACCTTGATTTTCAAAAAGCCTTCGATGAAGTCTTCCACCGACGCTTGGTTAGTAAATTGCACAGCATCAGCAGCATCAGCATTCGAGGTGTGCTAATTAACTGGGGAAAAAATCCGCTCACGGACACACGGCAGTGAGTCGCACTTAACGGAGCTTCCCCCCCCCTGCAATTCTGTTACACGCGGCGCACCCCTAGGATCCATCTTAGGTCCAGTCGATACTAAGCTAGGAGAAAAAGTGCAAACAGAACTAGCGTGTCAGCAGATACAATTAAACTTGAAGAAAACTCTTGATTGGTCATAAAAGCGAGTCAAGTTATGGACATATATCATCACCATCCCAGTGAGAATATTGAAGGTACGGAAAAAAACTGATTCCTGTCACCGTTATTATATTAGATATGATTCAATGTAGAGCCACCAACCTCATCCCTTTGCTGAGCAATGAATCGTACGACGGCAGACACGCGAACTCAGCCTTTATTCACTGGATATGCGTCAAGTCAGACGTAACATGATCGAAGTGTGGAAGATTATAGAGGGTAAGGAAAACGTCGACCAAGTGAGCCTTTTTTACTCGAGATGCGAACGGAGTGACCAGGAATTTTAGATACAGAATCGTTGGTAAGTGTTTCTTATTCCACATAGCGGGCAACTTCTTCACGTATAGAGTTTCGAGGATTGGAAAAAAAATTCCCTGGAGGTTGTAAACAGCAATACAATTGGAACATTCAAGTCACGGATCCACAAATTTTACCAGAATCGCCGCTAATTAGCCCCCGGGTGAATCAAGCGTAATAAACAGTAAGGCATTAATACCAGCCTATTCGTTAAAAGAGGGTGGCTGGCATTGTCCCCAGTATGGTTAAAATAATGCCCGACATTGGCATAACATGGTCAAACTGGTGGCCGGAATAAGTACCTAGTCGTTGCAAAACGGTGTCCAGCAACGACACAGGTCGACATTGGTTCAACTAGCAATGAAACTGAAACAATTTTAAATCGACATCGTGGGTCGGCGAATCTCTCTTCAGGCACTGATATGAGTTTTTTCAAGTTTCATCGTTAAATGCTATTTACAGCTACAATCTTTTCCTTTATTGATCAATTAATATCTAGTTTGGGCCAAAATCCCTGTTGTCCTCTTCTTACACTTGTGATCACTTGTAAACACAACGCAGTCAGCAACAACATGAACAAGCGGTCCACAAGTCCACACCAACTCCACGTATTCAGCAACAACATGGACAAGCGGTCTCCACGTCCACACCAACACCACACCGTCAGCAAAAACATAGACAAACGGTCTCCACGTCCACACCTACACCACGTAGTCAGCAACAACACAGACAAGCGGTCT
>SDVV010027125.1:0-12153 GCA_016164225.1 Gammarus roeselii | reverse complement strand
AATCTGACATTCCTGTTGAAGATAAAGATATAAGTCTGGGAGTATGGTTTGATCCCGATCTTTCCTTCAAACACCACGTAACTACTCTGTGTTCCAAGTTGAATGGAACACTTTTGTTCCTAAACTTTGCAAAAAAAGAATTGAACTTCAAATCAAGATTACTGATTGTCCACGCTTTAGTATTTTCTCACATTAACTACTGTCTTTCAATTTGAGGGAAATGCACCAAAACTCAAAGAGAGAAAGTGCAACGTTGTATAAATTTTGCGGCAAGAATAACATGCGATGGTAGCCACAGAAAACGAGACAACGTAAGTCCTCTCCTCGAAAAATTGAAGTGGCTCAATATTGACAACAAACTGGCACTCCGTGAGTTGATCAGAGGTCATAAAGATCTTCGAGAAAAACATTCACCCGGCAGCCAAAGACTCATTTATTCTCGAGGTGAAAAGAACAATCGATTCACAAGGAATAATGATACACTGCACGTTGAACACAGGAAAACAGAAACGGCTTGTCGAGCTTTTTCGATCAGACCAAAATCCTGGAACAACCTCCCAACAAGCCTCAAGAATCTTAATCCAACACGCCCTTCAAGAATAGGCTCAATGAACATCTATTGGCCGATCAATTCAAAACCGTCACTTTTCCCTCAAACACAAACTAAATGCATAACACCAGTGACCAGAAAATGCATTCTGTTCTCGGGCATGTTCGAATCCACCACCACCATCCCTCTCAACATTGAGACTCCATCTAATCGTTTTTACTCTGACGATACATATGTTTTCTATGTTGCTACCGATCACAATTATCTTTGCCAATTACCATAAGTGTTAACTAGCGTTTCGTTTATTTCTATGTTTTAAATGTACCTGTTCGTTTTAGTATAATTAAAATACAAACTCAGGTTTTTCGAGGAACAATAGGCAGTTTCCAACTTCAACAAAGGTTAACTCGATTTTAATATCACTCATTGAACTGGTTCTTACAATTACCGAACCAGTTTTGATGATACAATCATTGCCCTTTAAGCTAATACTCTACCTTGTCTCCTATAACGGAAGTATATTCATCCGACTTGTGTACTCCAGCATTGAATTATTCTGATTCATTGATGCTTAGCTGTAGCTGGTTATTATATCTCCAAACTAATCAACAATTACCCCTGCCAATTACCCTTGCTGTTAACTAACGTCTCATCTATTTCAATGTCTCAATCCTTTTAAAGTGTGCTCTGTCTGTCGATGTAGCCGCTCTCTCTCACATAAGTAAATTTGATACAAATATAAATAAATTAATGAATTCTACCAATTACCGTACCATTTTTAAGTTGCAATCGCCATCATAAAAGGTAACACTGTTCTCTATTCTTCTCTTGGTGAACTCCGTCCATCTGAGTTTTGTACTACCCACTGAATTTTACTGATTGTCGTCCATATATGTATGTAGGTAGGTACGCGTATATGTGTGTATTTGTATGTGTACATGTATATGTATTTGTATTTATATGTTCGTGCATGTATATGTATATTAGTATGAATATATATGTGTTGGTATATATTTAACGGTATATTGTGTATTCCATTCGGTTCCATGAAGGACAAGCCAGCCGCCTACTAGAGATGAGCTGCAATGTATTCTTTAATTTTGGATTTATCAATCCCATGCCCATGAGTTTCTCACTTAAAAAAATAACACATATTGTGAAAACTGTTTTACAACACAAAGTAGCTACAAATCGGCCGCCGACAGGAGATGTGCTGTCACAAATTCATTTTTATTTCTCGCTTTGCTAATCCAAATACGGCATTTTAAAAAATTGGTTTGATGTGTTAGACCTAAGTGTTGAAAAACCATTGCTTGACGATGGAAATAAAATATTTAATAATAATAATAAAGAAAAAAGTAGGCGGTAGAGGTGATAGAAGCGGGAAAACCCCTTGGTTTTGACGGTGTTCCTACTGAGCGCCGGTAGAGGGGTGGTGTAACGATTGTCGAATTACTGGTGAGGCTACTGAACCTGTGCCCCCTAGGCATCTGTTGGTTTACGGGCCGCAAGGAGTCACGGCCCAACCGGGGGGAGGGGGGGGGGGACACCCTTATTTGTGTTCAGACTCCTCTCTTCTTCACCCTTTACTATCTCTCCTTTTCTCCCCCATCCTGGTTTGCTTGACTTTTTAATTACCTCATTTTCATCTTATGTTTAGTTCAAATTCCCTTAAACTTGTCTCAGACTCCTTCTTAACAATTTTCCTAATAGTCGCTGCACACAAACACACATTCACACGCACGCTCACACAAACACACACACTCAAACATTCACTTACCGGTTCTAACTTTTCTCCTTTCGGGTGGCAAATAACAGCCAAGTTGCGCTCTTTCATTCATGCAAACTTTTTCTACGACTATTCCTTCTTCTTTCCATTCTTGCGTTGGGGATGGAAGAGAAGCGAGGATTGTATGAGGGATTGTTGTCGTTACTGTTCTCTACGTAGCTGAGACTTGAGGAGTGAGAGCAGGAGAGAAAAGAAGGTTGAATGTTTTCGAGATGAAATGTTTGAGGAGCATTACTGGAGTGACGGTGAGAGACATGTTCAATAATGACATTCGGAGTAGAACGGGGATGGTGAAGAAGTTAGCAGACTGAGTAGATTCACGTGCTCTGAGATGGTTGGGGCACATGGTGAGGATGGATGATGCAAGATTGGGTTGAGAAACGGGATGGTCACTATGACGTGACTGGAGTAAACCAGTTTCACTGTCGGGCCATGCTGCTGACACAGTCTTCGGACTGCACTCCTGACCCAGTATGTGTGTAATGGAGTCTTCCGACAGTACCCTTCAGCGCCAAATGGCTAAATTTTCTAAATGTGAGTGTATGAAAGTAGTGCGAGGTGCGCTTTGTCGTCGGCCACCCATTTCCCGGGTATTTAGCCTTGAGTGTAACTGTAATTAATTGATGCAGCAAAATGTCGAGCTTGAAATGCTCCTCGCATTATTCCTACTTGAGAAATTGTACAAATTAGAACAACTGCTTTCCACGTTACCATCGCTTTGAAGCCAGTCTGTCATCTTCCGGAATTTTCCGTTGTTAGCTAAAAGAATTTGCCTGCGTAGATGCGATGTGCCCTCATTATCGAGGGCACAGTATTGAACCAACAGTAACTCTCCCCCATCCTTCCACATCTACCTATTCCCATCACCCCCCCCCCTAGGCATCTGTTAGGTTCACGGGCTGCATGGAGTCGCGGCTCAACCGGGTGGGGTGAACACCCTTATTTCTCTTCAGACTCCCCTCTTCTTCACCCTTCACTATCTCTCCTTTTCTCCCCCATCCTGATTTGCATACCTTTTATTTACCTCATTTGCATCTTACGTTTGGTTCAAATTTCCTTTAACTTGTCTCAGACTCCTTCTTAACAACTCTCCTAATAGTCGTTGCACACAATCACACACACACACACGCATGCGCACACAGACACGCACACTCAAACATACTCATACCGGTTTTACCTATTCTCCTTTGGGGTGGCAAATAACAGTCAAGTTGCGCTCTTTCATGCAACCTGCTTATACGACTATTCCTTCTTCTTCATTCCATTCTTGCTGTTCTCATGCAAGAAATTTTCTACGCCTAGTGTAGATCTCATGCATGGGATCCCCGTTTTCTGTCTCTTCTTCATCTTCCCCCTCAGCAGGTGTGGGAGCGTGTAGCCCAGCACCTTAAGGACTACTGCGGCTCCTTGGGACTCTGAAGCAGTGTAGGTAGTGTGTTATTTCTCCTTACTGCCATCCGGGGAGTGCTGGGACCATACGGCCTCTGCACTTTAGGAGTTCCTGTACCTCCTCTGGCACCCGTACATACCATAGACAATCGCCGCGTAAAGGTCTTTGACTTTGCGCAGTAGTAAACCGTACCCGAACATTAAAATAAGAATAAAAACAAAGACTAATATGATGCAGCACTGTTTGCTGGTTTGACATTCAGCGCCAGAAGGACAATGACTTCAGTGCGCTAGAAAGCCTCGTCATTCTTATCTATTTCCAACACTGCTTCGATCATTCCACGCCTACCCATCCCCAACACTTCTTTCCCATCCGTCCACACCTACCCATTCCGATCACCTCCCCCATCTTTCCACATCTACACACTTTCAATACCCATTTTCCATATCTCCACACCACCCATTCTCATAACCCCTCTTTCATTTTTCCACACCTACCTATTATCAACACTCTTCCCATCCATCCACACATCGCTATTTCCAACAACCCTCTTCCCTCCTTCCACACTTATCCATTGCCACCACTCCTCCCCGCAGTGAAGTCAGGCGGCAAGTGCTCGGAGATGTTCCACGAGCGTCGGTTCCACCACAACAACGTAGCGGTGCAGTTTAGCGGGCACCAGGCGACCAAAGGCTGGTTCCAGCGCAACTCCAGAGGCCTCGTCCGAGAGCCTGAGGACAAGCAGGCCATCTTCATGTGGAACTTCTGTGGCGTGTGTCGGACGGTGAGTTGGCATCAGGGATCTGATTCGCTCCAAGATTGTGACGATGACCATATTGCAGCATGGATTGCTTTGATGGCTGGTGCCGCTCTAATCCTCCATAATCTAAAGTTTAGTTCTAATCTGGGATGACGAGAGTTCACGCCCGATCACATGCATGGGGTCTTAACCCCAGTCGAGGGACCTCATGCGTGAACACTGCATTGGTCTAATTACCTGTGCAAGTGTCTCTAGCTTAGGAAATTATTGTGCAGATTGGCCAAAAATTTATCATTCAATTTTCAAATTCTAGATCATCAGCAAACATCTTTGACTTCTCTAGATTGTTGAGCCTTTGTCACTGTATGCGTGATATCCTTTCATTGCTTGAGTTAATTCCCACACCTTCCTGTTGTACGGGGGAACCTATTAGCGGTGAGTGGATTATCAAAGGTTGCTATGCTCACGATGGCGGCGCCTGGGGTCTGGCCTCAGCCACAGCCGCTGCACAAAAACCAGCAGCCCTTCTTCCTCCAATTCATGTCGTCGATAGCCTCGACGTGGACGAAGTCTACGCGCTGCCCGGGCCTCTGGCCCATCGGCAAAACACTAGACACTCAGCCAGAACACATTTCCACCTTTTTTTAATTGGGCAAGTGAACAAGCACCAGCGTTCCTACCCCTTCTTCTAATCGGTGACATGGTATTAGACTCTGGTCTCAACGCTGACCCTCGTCCTTCCTGCGGTCGACTCAACGTGCGCCGCCTTGGCGAGATCCAGTGCATTGTGTGACGAGCGCACTACTTGAATCAGTGTTCTGGCGTCTAAAACAAAGGAAATGTATCACATTGGTGGCTATACATAAGCAACCACCGATCCACAACAATAATACAGACCGTAACAATAACTCCCTTTCGCCTGCACCAACATCCGGCAACTGTCCTCCCTCTGGGCGGCTCATCTCCTGCTCGTCCTACGGCCTCGCCGACTCCGACTGCGGGCCCTCACCCCACCAACCTCATCACCACTTTCTGCAACACCACAATTCCAAATCAATGTCGGACACTTTAATTTACAACAAATAAACACAAACGGCAATGGTCAGAAACCCATAGTTTTCATCCGCTTCCTTCGCATACACCGCATTTACACCGCTCTATTAGAGGAAATGAAACTCAAAGCTACCGTGAGTCAGGTGGGCTCTCGTCATCAAGGGGTCATGCTCGAGGTGGCGGCGTTTAGGTTCTCGGCTCCAGCGATAGTCACTCAACCCATCCTGTTTTATATCCTCACCAATGAAGATGGCGTCGTCTCTGCTTTGTTGACGTAGCCCATCGACATTCTAACTATTCCGGCTCACCGACACTTCGAAAGCATCAGAGCGACAGCATATACACTGCATTTTCTCCCGTGGAAAACTGTTTCCCTTGAGATAAAACCCTGTGCAAGGCAAGGACTTTGTCCATGGCGCCGCTATAAGAGGGTAATCGGTTCCCTTGAGGTCCGACCCAGAACAAGGCAAGGACGAGCGATTCCCCTGCTTCCTCTCCTACATAACATCGAGGTTAACTTTGGTTCAAGCACCAACCCTTGTTCCTCATGAGGTCAGGCCTACAGGCGTCTTGTTGGTGCGATAGAGTGTGGCTGATAGAAAAAACATACCGTAAGTAACAGTTCTCTATTGCCAAAAATAACAGAGTTGTTCCACACGTGTGGCACCCAACCGAATACAGTTAACACCGATATGAGCAATAACCTCTCAACCTCGGCATTGCACTGGCTGCGGTTTCCACGGCCGCAGTTGGAAAACGGGGAAAAACCACAACATAAAAACTCCAAACAAAAATTCAGCATGAAAACAGTCTTACTAATTTACCTTCCATCATCATGCAGATTCAACCTTTGATTCTGAAATAGAGGGAGACATTCGTTAGCAACAGTCAAACTTAAGGTGGTATGTACTGGGAAACACCAAATTCCCTACCTTTTACTAGAAGTTATTGCTATTTTTGCTTATACAGATACAGACACTAGGCCGCATCCCCCAGAAAAGGGGGTGGCCGACGGCAAGGCGCACCTGACACCCTCATACGCTCACACTCACACAACTTAGCCCTTTTGCGCTAAAGGGTTCAGCCGGTAGCCCCTCAACTTACACTCTGGGTCACGAGTGCAGTCCGAGGATCCGTCGTCAGCAGCAGGGCCCGACAGTTTTCACTGGTTTACCCCCTCCACGTCATAATGGCCGGGCCTCCTCCACCCACGACCATCCCGACAGCGGGATGCCAAGAGCGGGAAAGCACATCAGAGCAGCGTCAAAATCAACCATTCACAACCATCCTTCACTCACGCCTGTTCATTGCACGCTCTCTCGCCACCTCCACATTCATGTCTCTCCTTCCCAACGCCTGCTTCAGACAATCCATCCACCCAAACTTCAAACTTCGGTCTACCTCTAGGCCTTCAACCACTCGCCTCCGCATTCATCACCCTTTTCACCAATCTCCCTTCATCCATCCTCTCCATGTGCCCAAACCATCTCAGTACACGCGAATCCACTCTATTCTCCAACTTCTTCACCATCCCTGTTCTGATTCGAACCACGTCGTTGGTGATCCAGTCTCTCAGCGTTACTCCAGCCATGCTCCTCAAACACTTCATCTCGAAAACATTCAACCTTCTTCTCTTCTCTGCTCTCACCCCCCACGCCTCACCTTTGTAGAGTTCAGTTGGGACAACAACACCCTCATACAGCCTTCTCTTTGCTTATGCTGACGCATTTTCACCTCTGTAACTAAAATTGGGCACCTAAATTGATGAATCCAGTCAAAAAGGTGACGAGTTAATTGTTGAGTAAAAATTTCATGCGAGAATTTTGCAACCATCTAAAGAGCACTAGGCCAAGCCCTGAGATCGTCACGGAATTTTCACTGACGAACCTCAACATAGACCTAATTGACAAAACTTCAAAGCGACACTAAACACTGCAAGACCAAAACATGGCAATAGTCATGCACAAGCATACCACATTCACTTTATCTACGAGTTCAGGCTTGATTTACACTAACAATGTTCCCGGAGGAGCAAGCTGATGAGTTCATCACCGGACTCGTGCAATACGAGGACTGTGTTACCGAAGCAAAAATTGTAGAATCATAACACCGAAAAAACACCACCACGGTCCTCCTGTTAACATTCAACTGCCCCACCTCACCAAACTACGTAGACGTACTTCTTCTTGACACTAAAATCAAGGTTACACCCCACACCAGGAGTCCGATTTGATGTTATAAATTCCAGAAATACAGACACTACAAACACGAGACCGCAGCAGCACACCTACAGCAATACCTGAACTCTTTCGAATTCTGGCTGCACTACGACTGAGTGAATGTGTCGGCAATCAAATCATCCTTACATCATTAACATGAGATAACGGTGAACACCGCATCCACCCTTATAGCACGCTCAACTAACATTCTCTTACCCCGCAGTCTTGGAGTAACTTATGACACAAGAATGAATTCAAACCTCGAACAAACAACATCAGCACTACAGCCAAACCTGGACGGTACGTGTCCCGTACATTTACCACAACTACCATCGGACACTCCAAGAAATAAATTACAACACTACACAGGCAATTCATCAGGCCCATCACTTCCTACGCAAACACAGCTTGGTCCTCGGACTATGCTCGATCATACATTACTTCCTATGAGGAGAAAAAAAACATGGCCTTTCGTATTGCAATCTGCTTTAGATAGACTGTGCCCATTCCCCATCTCCACGAACAGACCAAGGTCCCCTCTCTGATATCTTGATATGAGGAGAGGGACACATAATCTTCAACAAGATTGTGTACTTGGGCCATCTTTGCCACCATCTATTGACCCCACATACAATCCACCAAAGCATACATAACACACTTGCAGCATACTCACTGCTGCTCCCTTTACGCCAACATTCACCAACCTACTAACAACACATCTATTCACAAGCAAATTCACACCCCACCGCACTTGCCGACACCCGTATTGGCTGGTCATAGAGCAACACTGCCATTCAGAGTCATCCACCCGAAGTGCATGTTGAGGAGTTGAGGCTTGTCCAGGAGTGACAGCTCATCTGTCGAGGTTAAGGTGCGGACACCACACGCCCCTCCTATCATACCGACCTAGACTGGGGAACGCCCTTTCTGATCTGTGCTTGCGGTATTAGAGCGCGTCTGAGTTTGTCGAGCACGTCATGATATCGTACTCAGCCATGGCATCTGTCAGGCAAAATCATAATATTATGTCGGTGCCTGATCTGTGGGAACACCTGCAAAACTGCATCAATTTTCTCACGTGTGTAGGCCTAATATAAGAGTCTGCACCGGGCGTTACATTCCTAGCATCCACATGTCGGTAGGTACCCGGCCTTTGGGGCTGTGCGCCGGCCGTGCTGCTTTGCCGCAGGGAAAGCTAAGCTAAGCAGCATCAACCACAACTGAAACGAGTCTGAACGCTTTTGCAACACTTCAGGGTTTTTTGCTAATACGTAATAAAGGCTCCTTTCTACTAACTTTTCATTCACCCCTTTCCAATTTTTTCTCTTCCAGACGAATCTGTTGTACGTGTCCTGAATCACATAGCATCATCAGAGCTCTAACTTTTCTATATATTTTTTATTGACCTTCCCCTTGTAGACGACTCCGCTGGTGCAGATGTCCCAGATCACGTGGTCGTTTTCTCTGGCTAAGTTCCTAGAAATCTGGCTGTACGGTGGTGGAATCAACGCAACCTCCTCACCCTCATCTCCATCTTCCACCCAAGAGCTGCCGGAAGAGGGTGAGCAAACTAAGCAGGCTTGAACTTGATTCAATTTGTGATATTTAATGATTTGGCGTTCCTGGTATGAATGACAGTTTAGCGCAGAAGAGATTAACTTATGAGGAGTGGTTGCAAGCGAGGTCGGTGGTGGCCTATGACAACTACACCTAAAAATGAGGTGAAGCGGGTGGTAAGCAGAGCTAAGACAGAGACGTTGATGCCGACTGGGGCAGACGGTCGTGCCATGATTTTCAGAAGAACAGAGATGAAAGAGGGGTGAAAGGAGGAAACTGGGTAAGAAGAGCCGGTGAAAGATAAAAATGGCTAATTGTTGGAAAATGGTAATGTATGTGAGAGATGGGCCGAGAATTTTGAAAAGTTTTGTAGGTCGAGAACGTCGGAAAGGCTGACACTGTTGGTGTGGGAGGAGGTGCAGGGATGCTGGTTTTGGAGAAACTGGTTGCGGACAGAACTAAAAAGGAGGTGCAGGAGGCGGTGGTAGGTGAGTAAATGAAACAAAGCCCCTGGTTTGGACGACATTGCAACTGAGTGCCCGATGAGGGGTGTAGTAGCGATAATTAAATGACTGATGAGGCTACTGAATCTGTGTTTTGTGTCGGGCATGGTGCCGATGTAGTGGCGCAGTGCCTGCATTGTTCGGTTGTATAAGGAAAAATACTATAAAAATAGATGCTGCGATTTATGAGGTATCAGTTTGTTATGTGTCGTCGGTAAGTTGTAGTGCTAATCAAGAGGATTAGAGACAGTTCAGATGGTGTAATTGGCGAGGAACAGTGTGGCTTCAGAAGTGGTCGAGAGTTCAGATGGTTCAATTGGCGAGGAACATGTTCGAGAACTGTCGATGCAAGCAGAATTAGTGTCCGTCTTATAGGGGAGTTATTGGAGGAAGTTCAGCGTTTTGAGTACCTGTGCTCTCATGTGGAGGAGACTAAATTATTGGAAACTGAGGTGAAGTCGCGAAGGAAGGGTGCAAAGTGTAAGGTGCACTGAAGAGTAATGACCTGTAAGATGCTGGGGATGGATGCCAAGAGAGGGTTGTATGAGAGGGTAGGTATGCCAACTGTACTCTATGGAGCCGAGACATGGAGGAAATATTTGAAAGGCATGACTGTAGTGACGCTGAGAAACAGGATCGATTGCGACGTTGTTCAAATCGAACGGGGGCGTTGAAGATGTTGAAGGACAGAGTAGATTTACGTGTTCTGAGGTAGTTCGGGCACATGGTAAGGATGGATGATGTGATCAATGTAAGGGGTAGTGAAGACGAATACGTGTGGATGGACGTAGGCTTTGAGGTAGACTGACATTTGGGTGGATGGATGGCGCAAGACTACTAACAATAGTAACATAAAAAGTGATCTTAAAACAGCGTCTTCTGGCCAGAACTGACCTTTAAAGCCATGAAATGCGGTGGATGTTGATGAGACTACAACCCTGGTAACTGGGGAAGTATAAAGAAAACGACGATAAAAGGTGAAAGTGCCGTTTAAAACAGGCATTAGGAAAGAGAGCCATATGTGTTGAGGTAGTAAGAAAGCATGCAATGGACAGTCGTGTGTGGAGAATTGTGGATGGATGAGTTTTGACGTTGCCCTGATGTGGTTTTGGCATCTCGTTGATGAACGGGATGGTCGTGGTCAGAAGGGCCCGGTTACTATGACGCAGCGGGGTTAAACCAGTTACACTGTCGAAACCTGCTGCTGACTTTGACCTCGTACCGCACTCCTGACCTAGATTGTGTGCTGCGGTGTATCTCGGCCAGACCCTTTATTGCAAAGGGTTGAGTTTGTTTGAGTGTGAGGTGCACCTTGCCGTCGCCTTTACGTCGTTCTTGTAGTGTTCGACCTTGTGTTTGTAGCTGTATTTGTCATTTGATTCTGAAGCTATCTAAACCATTTAGTAAAATATAGGCAGATAACTGCCCTATTCAACAATCGTACCTATTTATTGATCAGCCACTATAGCTTTTTAGACTATCTATTTGCTAATGGTAAAACTGAATTACGTTCTAAATTAATATTGTTTATTCTTATAAAACAAATACGAGATTCATTCTGCACGACATTAGACGATCTAATGACGTCGACTGGGCCGTGCTCCTTCTACCCTTTCTCTGGTCCACAGGCTGCAGCCCGGCCCACTATGAATTGGCCAAGGTACCCTCTGGTGGGGCAGCACAGGTCTCGAGTCCAGGATTCGGGACGGGATTAGTGAGTGGCTTCTGCTCGCACCCTCTACACAGGAGGAAGCACAGGCAGTACTTCTACAACAATGACCGCATCATATACGTCACGTAAGTGGTCTTTGTAGCGGGTGGATCGTTACCTCAACGTCACGTAAGTGGGCTTTGTAGTGGGTGGATTGTTACCTCAAAGTCACGTAAGTGGGCTTTGTAGCGGGTGGATTGTTACCTCAACGTCACATAAGTTGGCTCAGTTGCGGGTGGATCGTTACCTCAACGTCACGTAAGATGGCTTTGTAGCGGCTGGATCGTTACCTCAACGTCATGTGAGTTGGCTCAGTAGCGGGTGGATCGTTACCCCAACGTCATGTGAGTCGGCTCAGTAGCGGGTGGATCGTTACCTCAACGTCACGTGAGTCGGCTCAGTAGCGGGTGGATCGTTACCTCAACGTCACGTGAGTCGGCTCAGTAGCGGGTGGATCGTTACCTCAACGTCATGTGAGTTGGCTCAGTAGCGGGTGGATCGTTACCTCAACGTCATGTGAGTTGGCTCAGTAGCGGGTGGATCGTTACCTCAACGTCATGTGAGTTGGCTCAGTAGCGGGTGGATCGTTACCTCAACGTCATGTGAGTTGGCTCAGTAGCG